>JBBPJS010001076.1:0-12222 GCA_038088835.1 Singerocomus rubriflavus | reverse complement strand
CCTATCAGTCCTTTATTGGATCCCTAGAAGTGAAGCATTGCCTAGATGCAGTCCAACTCCTACCTCTTCTCTTCTCTATTTATTACTGTGTGTATGACAACTCAAGACTTGGTCAAAATAGAACCCAGTCAAGACATTTTGGAAAATACTTTTTATTTCTTTGTAAAAGACAAGATAAGATCATGTGACTCAAGAGTGTTATCATAACCTCAAGATAATATTATACCTGTGAGTTGCATAAGGCATATGCTGCCAGCTTTCCTTATCATATTGGCCATATGTTATTTATTAGTTGAACCTCCTTGTCTGTAGACTTGTGAGAAGATCCAGTAGTGGACTGTATGAGACTCTGAATAGGGTGGCACCCTGAGAATCAGCTTTCAAGGTTGACAATCTGGAGATAGCCACATGATTACCCAAGGCCCAGACTCCTAGCCCCAAGAGCTGAAAATGATTATGCCATACTTACAGATGTTGTGGAACTGAAAAGTTATGCTACTTTGCCAACTAACTCAAACAACCTGATAGATGATTAGAGGAATGATATGGGGCTAAATCATAGATGTTGGATAAGAAAAGTGCTAGAACAGCAGGAATGGGGGATTATGTATAAAGAGAGGACTGAGTTGGAACATCTTCTAAGATGAACTTCAGGACTACTCTTGCAAGTCCTTGATAATGATGGTACTCTTGCAACCATGTTTCAACTTCCTCCTAATATGATAACCTAATGTGTATCACATAATTATGTTCAGCTTTTAGGGTGAGGGTTTCAAGCCTTGGGTAATTGCATAGCTGTTGACCAGGTTGCTATCCTTGAAAACAAGGGTGGTGTCACCATAGATTCTGGGTATGTTTTATAACCCACAGGATGTTTCAACAAGAAGTGCTGTGTTACTCATGGCTTAAGTTACTGTTATGATAGAATGATTAATATAATAAGAGACAATCAGCAATGTAGCCTGTTATGCCTCACAGGTATGACATTTGCAGAACTGGTTCAATAAATTCTTGCATCATATGATCTTTAATAGTTTCTGGGTTCATTATATCTTTCAAGGAATGTCTTCCATTCTTCAAGTACTAGATTCTGTCTTGACACTGAATAAGTTTGCTTACTGATCTGATTATGGTTTAGTAATGGTATGATGCAAGAAATGATATGATGAGGAAGGAAGGATAGGGATTGGCTTTATTTCCAGATGTGCCTTACTTCTAGGAATTCAATAAAGGACTGGTAGGTGAATAGCTGTCCTTTACAAGTCTTAACTTTACTAGGCCACCACTAAGAGCAGAGTAGGAGAGGTAACAAGTGGATTAGGCTGAGAGATAACAGCCAATTCATAACCTCTTATATACATTACAGGATCATACACAGACCAAGCTGTAATGAGAGTCTAGGGTATACAGTATTAATGCTATTGGCTCTAAGATAAAGGGTTGTTTCCATAAGGAAAAGATTAGGCATTATATAAAAAAGAAGATGAAGAGCAGATATAATGCAGGGTCTTATTATATAATGGAAGATCAATCACAAAGTGTGACTAATCAGAGAGGAGATCATGGCAGAGATCCATCTAGGATCTTGCAGGGTTCATATTGAGATGCAATCTCAATTAGTAATTATACCAATCAGAGGGAACAACAGAGATAAAGAAGGTGAGGGAATCAAGATTAAAATGGAAGATGATTAGTATAGGGTTGTGATGATTGTGACAATGTGAAGAGGTGAAAAGATGTGATCATGTAACAAGATAAAGGGCATAAAAATGTGAAGGGATGGAGAGAGTCACATGACCAGGGATGATGTCATAATATGTGCACTCATACAACTCATGCAAGCACTTGTAGCAATTATTATGCAAGTATTCATACAGATTTGTAACAATAGAATATGATATTAGAAGGATGCAGACTAGATGCAAGAGTCCTAGGTTATACTGATAATGCAATAGTTCATCAAGGTGCTGAAGATCACCCTTTCCTCACCTCTAATCCCCTTTTTGACTGTTTTAGTCATTCCTCTATCCATTCATGATTGAAGCCCCATAGAAGATGATGCCAGATTGTCTGATGGGTTATGGTAATGAAGATAGGCAGTGTAGTGTTTTGCTTTGGTTACTCAACAGAGACAGATATGAATGCAGAAAGTATAGTAGAATGAAAGATTAATCACAAGGTGTAACTGATCAAAGTGGAGATTATGACAGAGATCCCATCAAGAGTTCTGCAGGATTCATAATCAAGATGCAATCTCAATAGAGGATTGTTGCAGAACCAAAGAGTTATGCTACTCTGCCAAACAACCCAACCAACCTGGCAGATGACCAGAGATCTTGGTATGGGGCTTAACCATGATGTCAGAGTAAAGGGAAGGGACTAGGACAGTTTATAGGTCTGCAGAGAATAGAAAAGAACAGCACATCAGGGGGACTTCATATACTAGAGCTCCAGGACTACTCTTGCAAGTCCTTGATAGCAATCGTACTCTTGCAACGATGCTCTGTCTTCCTCCTAATACTATTACCCTAACAGTAGTAGCATAATTGTAGTCGGCTCTTGGGGTGAGGGTTCTAAGCCTTGGGTGATCATGTAGCTATTATCAGATTGCAACCCTTGAGAATGAAGTCGGTGTCACCATAGATCTGTGGGTATGTATGATAACCCCAACAAATGTTCCAACTAGAATGCTATGTTACTAGTGGCTTAAATATCTGTGAATGCTGTAACAATATGATAAGACCTGCACGGCAACAATAGCCTCTCAAGATTGCAGATATAACATCAGTAACCAGAATGATGAAGGGTTACATCATGTGATCTTTGATAATTTCTCGGTTCATTGTATCTTCCAAAGAATGTCTTCTGTTCTACTTGGTACTGGGTTCTGTACTTCATCGAGGAATGAGCTTGCTCATAGGCCTTGCATTGGCAGTTTGGTAGTATGAGAATATGATGGTTCAATAAGAGGGTAGGATAAGGAATTGGCTTTATCTCCAGACATCTCACTCTTAGGGTCTCAATGAAGAGAGGCTAGGTGAATAACATCCTTTACTTGTACTTAGTTACTAGGCCACCTTGGTAGGCAGGGTAGGATGTGAGGTAACAAGTGGATTAGACTGGAGGAACAGTCTGTACTCATAACCCCACTACTTATATGTTACATGATGGTGCACAGACCAAGCTGTGACTAGGGGTCTAGAGTATAAGGGATTAATGCTATTGGTGCTTAGGGTAAAGGGTATAGTTCATTAGGGAAAGGTTAGGCATCTTCATCTATTAAAATGGAACAAAGCAGAGATGAAGTGCAGGGAGTATTTTACAATGGAAGATTAATTACAAGATGTGAAAGATCAAGGAGAGGATCATGGCAGAGATCCCATTAAGGGTCCTGCAGGGTTTGTGAGAATGATCATACTGATCAGAGGAAATGACAGAGATGAGAAAGATGAGGTGATTGGAATGGAAGAGTGATTGGTGTGAGTTTATGAAGAGTGTGAAGAGGTGAATCTGTGATTGTGATCAATGTGAAGGGTGAAAGGCATGACTGATGTGAAGGAATAGAGAGGTCATGTGATCAGGGAAAGGTCATGAGAAGTACTCATGTGATGCATGCATGTAGTCATAGTACTAAGTATCATATACAATTCGTAACACTTCCCCTGTCTCTAGAATAAATTCCAGACATTCAAAGATCAGGGAGAATTGTGTATTGAATCATGCAAGTCGTGAAGAGGAAAATTATCATCCAATAAAGGACTGATAATTAACCAGTCATAAAGGGCAGTGGGAGGGGACTGGGCAGACGAGGCAATATTCAATGGAATGTAGCACTTGAGGGCAAACTCAAAGAATAATATCCAAGCTGTTTCAGAGACTCTTGAGACCCAAATCCATACTAGAGGTGAATAAGATGAGAGTTCTGTGTATGGCCAGAAAGGGGAGGCAACTAGAATTCCATATATTTCAACAGAAAGCATATGTCAAAAGATGAGGAAGGGTTTTAAGGATCTTCTTGCCAAAACCCATAAAACCAAGAGGGAGTGGCTAAACAGTTTTCGTGTCATGTTTAGGACTTTTCTGTGAAGGGCGAATGATGAAGAGTTCAATGCAGAATCTCAAAGAGGAGGGCAATAAGACTTTTCATTTGATGGAAAGGAATCAGATGAGAGAATGATCAATTTGAGTGAACTGCCAAATCTTAAAACCAGGGGGATGGAGAAAACCTTTTAAAGACTTGCTTAGATCTAAGATCTTTTAGAGTCTTATCTAGGACTAAAGCATTTTATAGTCATACTAAGGACTTCATAAACTTCATTACAGATGACCATGGTATTCCCAGACAGCATTATCATTGAATTCATAAACAATTCCATAGTTTAAAGTCTTTGGCTAGACAAATGCATTGCTTTAAGGTCTCTAGCTAGACCAGGGGTTCAGATGATATCTTGAACTTGAAGAACTTATTTGAATACTTCGACTTGTTCTTGATATATCATCAACAGTGGCTTTCTCTATATTCTGGGAAATAGATCTTCAGAGTTACTACTTCTTGCTGGCTTCATCATTTGACTGGCTACTACTTTCTTTGAGCTTCACCTATCTGATTGAGGAGAGAAAGAATGAGATGGCTTTTGCAAGGTGTGGGGACACAGGGTACTTCTTCTTTTCTTGACTTTACTTGAGCTTCAGATAGAGCCTCACTTCTTTGTAGAGATGAATAACTTTTTTCTAGCATCTTGTGCAGTCTTGAAAATACTTTTTTCCCTTAATGCTTGAACAAGAGAGAGGGTGGGGATTTCTGGATTGATGATCTAGAAGAAAATCCAAACATCTAGGATGATCTGAGTGGTGACAGAGGATACTGCTGGATACTGATCTTGCCAACTTGATCGGTTTGGTAGTTTATAGTCTTTCCAGACTCTAGGTAGTTTATCAATATGCTGATCTAGATAGTTTTGAATCATTCTGGATTGTACCATAGTTTATAGACATTGCAGTCTACATGGAAAGCTTTGATATTATTTCTGCAATCAGTTTTTCAGAAGAAACATATTTATCCTCATGCCTGAGCTGAGAGACTTTTCTTCTTTAAACTTTTGTAATGTTTCTTTTATTCTTTTGATCTTTTGTATATTTCTTTTCTGATTTTCATCAAGGATGCAGCAAAAGTAGAAAGAGAAACATAATTAAGGAGCAGTTTTCGATCTTGAATAATTGAAAGCCTTGATAGTCAATGAGACTTCAGTTGTATTGAAGGAATATCTTAGACTTTAATCTTATTCTTGATCTTGAACATTTCCTAAAAGAAAAAAGAAAACTAAAAAAGAAAATAAACCTTTTCAATTCTTGTTTAGGAATGAATGAGTTTCTGTTCATCTCAGAAACCATGATGTTTAATGACTGTACCAAATGTTGACTGTATTTCTGTTCTGCAGTTAGAACTAATGATTGTTACAATTTTCCTTCACTATGCTCTATGCACTATGTTTTACCCTAGCCTATGCAGCATCTACATGCTACCTTCATCTCTCACATCTTGAATGCTGACTCATTCATTCTACCCCTTTTACACCATAGGCTGTGCTTCTCTTTCTGCTCTTTGATTCCATGCATAGCATGGTTTCCTCATTCATCAGCATTCCATTTCCATTACCTTGTCATAACCTTGTCATAGCCTTGCCACCACTCCCTTTACACTATAGGCTACCATTGCCATGGGAGCTCTACTTATGCTACTGGCTACCATTACTCGGGTACTCTCTCACACTGGCCCCTAACCAGGGTCTAGGATACTATATCAGTACTTATATGCAAACCTGTAGCATGATACCTTAGCTTTCGTCTCCCTTGTACTTCATTAGCACTAGGCCTCCTTGACAATCCACTTGCTACTCCTTTGCCACCGTGTGCCTTAGTCCTTGCTACTAGGCAACCCTTAAACCTTTAATGCCTTCATCTATATAACTAGGTGAACCCTTGACATCTTAGTCTCTGCAACTAGACGACCCCTGTGTCGGAGTGCTTAACAATATGCCCTCCTAATCCTCAACCCTAAACCATTGACCTAGCTTAGTCATTCAAGGGCTACATGTTGTCCTACCCAGTCAATGTGTAACAAAAGATGAAAGCTACTCTATCGTGACTAGTCTTAGCTAGCTCGCCTTAGACGACACCATGTCGCAACCCTCTCGACCCACTGTTAACCTCTGGTGGTCTCCTCGTACCACCTGTGCCATAGCTCAGTCTTCTTCTGACAATGATAAAGACTCCTTCTCGACCACAGACTCTGACCAAGACATTACCCCATCCAACCCAGCTGCTAACCAGCTTGCCACCGCCCTTAGCCATGCTCTATTAGCCCAGGCATCAATCCCAAGAGTACCCACCCCACCGTCACCACTCCCAGTCCACCGACATCTTCCATTTTCCCTAGTTAACACCTTTATGACAGCCATGTCCTCTGCTGCCAAACCCATTGAACTTCGCCTCAGCACCTCCGAGCACTTTGATAGCGACTACAAGAAGGCTCTGCCATGGCTCAACACAGTTATGTTCTACCTTGCCATCAATGAGGAAGTCTACAACACATCCATGAAGAAAATTGCCTTCACCCTCTCATTCATAACCAAAGGATTGATGGGCCAAAAACTTTCACCTCAAGGTGTACAACAATACCACAGGTACCATTGATATGGGTACTTACCAGAATTTCCTTAAAGCCTTCTGCGAGGCCTACCAGAACCAACAAGTCATGGCCGATGCCATCTTCTGGCTTGCCACTACCTGCATGACCCTCAACAAAAAGAGGAAATACAAACCCTCAATCCAAGAATACAACGCCCACTTTGCAACCAAGAAGTCCAAAGCAGAAATCACCAAAAACCATGTCCTTATCAGCTACTATGCTGCTGCCATCCCCATTCCCATCATGCACTGAATTTATGGCATGGAGAAAGTCCCGACCACAGTCAAAAAATGGATGATGTGCACTGCTGCATTCATCTCCCAGAACGAGCGAGCTAACCACATCGCTCAACAAGCCATTAAACCACGTCAGTTCCAATATTTCCATGTGACTCACACCCCTCCCACCAGAGACCCCAATGCCATGGACATCGACACTGTCTGTATTAACAAATTAACCCCCGAAGAACACAAGAGGTGCTGGAACCTCAAACTATGTTTCCAGTGCCAACAACCCAGCCACCGAACTGATGCCTGCCTCAAGTTCAAGAATGCTTCCTTCCCTCCAATGACAAAGAAGACTCGTGCAGTCTCCTTGAGTGTATCCCACATCAAGGAAATCAGTAACATGGTAGATGAAGATGAGGGGACAGCCACTATTGGTAGAACCTCAGGTTTTTAAAGAGGGGATTGCCTAAGATGCCCAGCTCTCCTCCTCCCATGTATGCTAAAGTAGAGGAAATTAATAGACATTCATTATTTCTTTTGGTCAACCTCCTTGTGTCCATGAAAAGAAGTGTCAATGCCACTGCTCTGGTCAACAGTGGAGCAGAAATCAACTGCATTGATTGGCACTTTGCCAAAAGAAACAACATTCCCCTTACGAAACTCAACAAATCCATCTGAATCATGAATGTCAATTCCTCCCCAAACAAACAAGGAACTGCCAAGTATGGAGCAGACGTGTACCTCACCATCAGTGACATCATACATAAGGTACACTTCATAGCCATCCACTGCAGTTCTAACAACTTCATCCTTGGTGCACCATGGCTGCACAAAATCAACCCCCATATCAATTGGACAATCAAAGTTGTCGAAATCAAGCGGTTCATAGACCAATCTCAGAACTATGCCCAACTTCATTCTCACATCCCCACCAGACCCCTTCTGACCAGAGAAATCCATGTCACTCAGGAAGACACCCCCCATTTCTTTAGGTACCTCCGCCATCAACACCCCAAGGAACAGGTCACCCAAAATGTCCAAAGCCTCAACAGAATCAGAAAAGTGGGACAACAGTTTGTAAAGGCAATGACGTCAACAAATCTTGCCATTGAAGCCCTCCAACATAAACCCAAGGTAACCCTCCCCGACAGGTACAGCACATTTGTGGATGTCTTCTCTGAATCCACTGGTGACCAACTTCCTCCTTCGCGGTTGTATGACCATGAAATTCACCTGAGGGAAACATTTAAACCCAGGATCAGCAAGATTTATCCTCTGAACCCCAAGGAGAAAATCCCCACGAAGGGGTTTATCAATGAAAACCTGAAAGCTGGCAAGATATGACCATTCAAGTTGCCCCAAGCCTCATCCTTCTTCTTTGTTAAAAAGGATGGAAAGCTATGGCCATGTCAAGATTACAGATACGTCAACAAGCATACCGTCCAAGACACGTACCCTCTCCCCCTCATCTCCAACCTCATGAATAAACTGAAGGATGTCAAGGTGTTCACAAAGTTCAACATTCGTTGGGGGTACAACAATGTCAGGATTAAGAAGGGACATCAATGGAAAGCTGCCTTCATTACCCACAAAGGCTTATATGAATCAACTGTCATGTTCTTTGGTCTTTCCAACTTCCCCACCATGTTCCAACGTTTCATGAATGAATCCTTTGCAGACCTTATCACAGAAGGATGGCTGGTAATCTACATGGATGATCTGCTCATCTTCTCCCCCAACCAGGCAACTCATGATGAGTGAACATGTCGCATCCTCAAACAGATGCGCCAACTCAAACTCTGGCTCAAGCTTGAGAAGTGTGACTTCAACAAATCTGAAGTTGACTATCTGGGAATGGTCATCAAACCTGGCCAAATCGCAATGGACTCTGTGAAACTCAATGGCATTGCCAAGTGGCCCCAACCCCAATCTGTAAAGGAAGTACAGTTGTTTCTGGGGTTCACTAACTTCTACTGAAGGTTCATCCCCAGCTACTCCATGCTTGTCAGACCGCTGGTGGATCTGACGAAGAAAACCCAACCATAGAACTGGACAGAGATATGCGGTCAGACATTTGACACCCTCAAGGAGCTGTTCTTGGCAAAACCCATACTCACATTCCCAGACATCTTTCGACCCTTCGTTATCTCCACAAACGTGTCACTCCATGCTTCGGGCGGTATTCTCTCTCAGCAGGGGGATAACAGTCAACTACACCCCTGTTCCTATATCTCCCAAGCGTTCTCCCCGGCAGAACAAAACTACAACATCTATGACCGGAAACTCTTTGCCATCATCCGTGCCTTGAAGACATGGTGACACTATTTACAGGGAACTGGACACACCACCACCATATTCACGGACCACAAAAATCTCACCTACTTCCATGAGGCACAAAAACTCAACCATTGGCAGGCCCAATGGCTTCTGAATCTTGCCAACTTCAATTTCCAGCTCCAACACACACCCAGCGCCATGCTGGCCGCCCCCAACGCACTCTCGCGCCAACCTGACCATGCCACGAACAAACCCAACAACAAGCAGATTACACTCTTACCCTCCTCATTGTTTGTCAACCTGGTTGATGCCAACCTCACCTTCCGTATCCACAAGCAAACAGCAACGAACCCCTTTGCCACAGATCTCCTTAATCACCTTGATCCCTCCACACCGACCCACCTTCGTTCATGCCTCAGATCTTTCCAACACCGGGATGGCCTCCTTTCCTACCAGCGATGCCTATATGTCCTGCTGAATGTATGCCCTCTCATCCTGCAAGCATGTCACAACCACAAGTTGGCCAGCCACTCCAGCCTTCAGAAAACCCTTGCTCTCTTAGCTCAGCACTACTAGTGGCCCGGAATGGCTACCTCCACCCATAACCATGTTCAGCACTGCATTCCATGTCAGGCAAACAAGGCCAATACGCATCCTACAATGCCACCTTTTCAGCCAATTCCTTCCCAGAGCACACACCCCTTTCAACAGATCAGTGTTAATCTCATCACTGACCTTTCCCTTTCTCAGGGTTTTGATGCTCTTATGGTTGTGGTCGATCATGGCCTTATGAAGGGGGTGATTCTTTGCCCAACAAGAAAAACTGCGACTACTGCCAACATTGCCACCCTGTTCTTCAACTCCATCTACAAACGTTTCAGGCTCTACAACAAGATTATATCTGACAGAGAGCCACAATTTGCATCCAACTTCACACGAGCCCTTGGGAAACTACTCAAATATGATTTAGCCCTCTCCACCGCCTACCACCCACAGACCAACAGACAAACAAAATGGGTCAACTGTTACGAACTTTACTTTGGACTTGTACGATTTCCACTTTTCCTTTATCTTATCTTATCTTTCAGCATCACATGACAAGGTCACGTGACTTGTCACATGATCAATCACATGATTGGTCTAGACCTATGATGTCATCAATGATGTCATGCCTGCAGGTAACCTCATGCTGAGGTCCAGGCCCTTATCTTTTCATTTCCGTTCCTTCTCTTCTCTTCTTTCTTAATCTCCGTCTCTTCTCTTCCATTTGATGGACATGAGGTGTGCTTCCTTTTCACACCTTATCTATGACATCACTTGGTCCGTGCGTCATTCTGTACTGTATATAAAGGGACTGTCTTTGGCTGTCGTCCCTCAGCCTAATCCATTTGGTTACTCGTCCTAGCTTAGGAAGTGAGGCCTAGGGATTACCCTCTACTCTATCCTTTCAACGATCCATCGTACCAGCAGATCAAGACCACTCAAGGGTGTACTCTACCAGTATAGTTGTTTAGTCATAACATCAACCAGGAGATAGAAACCTACCTTCGGATCTATTGCAGAAACCACCCCACCAGCTGGGTAGAAAACATTGTGCACGCGGACATTGCCACCCTGTTCTTCAACTCCATCTACAAACATTTTGGGCTCTACAACAAGATTATATCCGACAGAGGGCCACAATTTGCATTCAACTTCGCACGAGCCCTTGGGAAACTACTCAAATATAATTTAGCCCTCTCCACTGCCTACCACCCACAGACCAATGGACAAACAAAATGGGTCAATCAGGAGATAGAAACCTACCTTTGGATCTATTGCGGAAACCACCCCACCAGCTGGGTAGAAAACATTGTGCACATGGAATTCACGCACAACCACAGACCCCACTCGGTAACAGGAAAATCCCCTTTCTTCCTCCTCATAGGATTCAAGCCTAGACCTCTCCTGGATATTCCCCTCACCACAGATAACCCCACAGCCAACGAACGTGTCAAAACCATGATTGAAGCATGCAATGAAGCCAATGCCTCCCATGATCTGGCATGCATGAGAATGCAGTCCAGAAATACATGCGCTTACAAACCCTTCTGAAAAGGAGACCGAGTCTGGCTAGAGGCCACTAACCTAAAGCGACAGGTGGCAACCCTCAAATTCGCACAGAAATGTGAAGGACCTTTCATGGTCACCAAAGTCATCTCCCCTATCACATTCAAATTGTGACTACCCAGAACTTGGAAGATCCACCCCGTTTTCCATGCCTTCCTCCTGTCTCCATATAGAACTAACAGAACAAACCCTGTTCCTCCCCCTCCTGATTTAATAGAAGGGGAAGAAGAATATGAAATAGAAGGGATCAGGAAACACTGCAGAAAACCTTCCACCCGCTCATTCCTGATCTGATGGAAAGGATACGGCCCAGAAGATGACTCATGGGTCTTGGAAAAGGATCTGTCTCACGCCTGACAGCTCCTCACTGACTATAAGACCAGACATAACCTCTAGAAAATGATAAGTATACCCACTTCTAAACCACCATGTTCTACACCCTTACCATATATCTCGTGTCAATGTCCCTCACCCCCAACTACGAAACCGACAATGTCACAATTCAGAACCTGTCACCATGACCAGAGATTTCCCAACATAGAGATGATCCTGATATGTTGACATTATACTCTTCTATTTCACCATCTTCTTTGTCTGTAACCCTTCTGTCGTTGCAACAGGAGACAGTGGATGCTTCTCTTAATCCTACTTTTAATTCTACTCGGCAAAGCGGAACCCTATCCATAGACTTACCCCTTTATGCCCATAGAATGCGTCCAGGTCAACACAATGTCAACTATGCCCTTTGAATCAAAGCCTTTACCCAAGACACCCACCTCACCGTCCCCACTGAGGCACACCTAGACATGGGATCTCCATTGCAGTCCCTCTACTGCCTTCCTTGCCCTCCAGAGATTGAGGATGGGCTCCACCCGCACCCACAGTAATACCAACATGATGTGTGCATTTCTTATCTCTGTC
>JBBPJS010001075.1:0-12239 GCA_038088835.1 Singerocomus rubriflavus | reverse complement strand
ATGGGTTATGGTGATGAAAGATAGCCATTATAAAACAATAACCTCATTGCAATAATTTATTCACTTTTAAATTAAGCATGAGATTTTATATATATGTGTGAGTATTTGCATTTGTTTGATACTATAAACAAAGATATACTATGTCTGAATTTCAAACAGTTCCCACACTTCTTTTTTTCCTACTTTTACCATTATAAAATCTCTCTTTATTAATTAGAAAGCTACTATTCTGGCTTAGCTTCATGCTGAATGTTCTGCCCACTCTATTGCCTCTTATATGGGCCTCAATGTCTCTACTGTATCTAGGCTTTGCTCCAAAAAGTGTTATGTGTCTAGCATACACACTTCATATACTTTCATACTTGTACACTTTTTTGTAGTTACATAACTACTTGACTAGTCACATAACTTGGTCATGTGCTTGGTCACATGATTGGTCACATGATGATGATGTCATGGCATAACACATGTCCTAGGGTTTTATCTAGATTGCCCTTTGTATTTTGTACTATACTTATAAGATTATGGGCATACTTATATACATATTGTAGTTTCTTTTCTATATGCACATTGAGATACTGGTTCTCTCCTTATGGCTAGATCTCATCTACAATACATCTTCCATTCATTAGCTACATATGGTTTAGTTGAGATTGCAGAGATTGCATCTGATTGAGATGGCATCTCTCAATGCTTATTATTCTTATAGTTATTTCCATCTTGCTTCTTGTCTTTTCTTCTCTTTCATCCTAATCACCATGTGTTCAGGGTCCTGCCTTGAGGTATTCTCATGTTCAGGGTCACTCTTCCATTCTTTCCCATGGTGTGATATTAATCTCTGCTTTTCCTTTACTAATAGTATATGCTCCTTATTTAGTATACTATGTAATGGCATAGCTTGATCTGTGTGCAGTTCCTTGCAATATATAAAGGCCAGTGCTCAGAGCTAGCAACCCTAGCTTTGTCCACTTGTCCATTCATCTGGCAAATGGGCATATAAGTCTCTATTGACATTCACCCAGTCATTCAATAAGAACTTTGAGTATGGTCCTTAAGAGGTGTGCTTGTATGAGATGCTTGAGCTGTTGCTTGCTTGCTCTCTCATCATTCACAAGGATGGTGTCAGATGTCACAACAAAGAGTGCTCAAACCTAGAAAAGTCCTCTAATAGTCACCCATTTAAACTTTCTTCTATTAATATTTGATATGGCATTCATTTTTTTCCAGTGGCAAGGCAGAAACTGCTATTTAGGTTGTCAAAACTCTTTCCAACATTATTAATCAACCTCTCAATCCTAATACAGTCTGCCAGCACTTGAAAAAGTCTGATATAAAGGCTATAGTCAAGAAGAAATCTCCTTTACTTTCTGCCAAATATTGAAAGATTTATTTGGACTTTGCCTATGCCTATAAAGATTAAACTATAGAGGATTGAAAGCATGTTATTTGGTCAGATGAGACCAAAATCAATCATCTAGGATCAGATGGTCACAAATGGGCATGGAAAAAGCCAGATGAGGGTTTTAGTAACAGGCTAGTAAAGGAAACTTTGAAGTTTAAAGAAAGTTTTGTCATGATGTGGGGCTGTATGACTTGATAAGGAGTTGGCTATGCTGCTAAGATTGATGGTAGGATGAATGAAAATCTCTATCTTCAAATTTTGAAGGATAAACTACTGTTAAACTCTGATTGGACACTGCTTCAACCTTATGTGGTGTGTCCTTGCAAAGGATCTGGTTGTCCTGAATTTATGGAGGGTCAGAGGTTGAAGGGATAAGATAGGGAAAGTCAATCAACAACTTTAGAGAACAAGTGGGAAAAGTGTCAGGTTATGTTGATATTCAGACTAAAGTGTACAAGTTGTATCTATAAAGTTTATATATGGAGGGACTCAGATGACTAAGTCTGGAGTTGGGTAATACTATGTACTGGAGAGGTTAGAGATAAAACTATGTCAGAGTGCAGCCTTAAAGCTATGCTCCTAAGCAAGCACCAGTATTGGAGTTCTAACTAAGCAAGGAATGGAATGTAAGGTATGAGTAATATAGAAGAATATAAAAGGAACAGAGTCAGAAAAGATTACTAAGTACAAGTTCAAGCAAAGTAGGTATAGGAGAATGAAGGAAAAAATGGACCAGAGGTATAATAAAGATGGTATGGAGATATTAGAGTTAACTTGAAATGTGTGATATGACAGCTGCAAAACTCCATGCAATATTATAATCTCAATTCGTTTGATGTTATCTTTCAGCAAAACAATAACTTTAAGCATACATGCAAAAAGGTCAAGGAATGTCACATCCATCCTCTGGCCCCTATTGCCCTCCTCTGCTCTTCTCTGGCCACCTCCATATCCCTTGCTCCTCCCACATCTCCAGAGCTCCTATCTTTCAGAGCTTCTACTCTGAAGTTTATTCCCCTGCTCATACCAGTTCTCAAATGCACTAAACTTACTAATTATATCTTTTGTATATCTTCTGTATGTCCCTGTCTATCATTGTCAGTGTCATTATCACTGTTTATTCTTCATTCCATCATTTTTTGATATCTCCTTATGTTCTTAACATAATCATATAATCACTTGACATTTCCACATGCTACTTGTTTTACTTTCATACCCTATATCTTACTTCACTTGTACTTAAGAGGCACATCTCCTGTATGTTTCCTTAGTATGAATATCAACTAAGTCACTCCTTCTGTCCTCATTCAACATTCCCTCAACTTCTGCACCTCTACCTCACCTCTGCTTTGGATCTTCATCTCTATAATCTCTAAAATACAAGAACATGGGTCTATACAAGGGCATAACACATAAGTTCTGTGTCAACATCCTCACTAAGTCCCCCTCTTGCTCTGTTCCTCTATTTGAGCCTTCAGCCCACCTCCACTACTAACTACTCCATTTCTCTCTCAGAACTCCACAACTCTGATTGGACTTTAACACAGAGGATGCAGACTTGACAAGGAATGGCTAAATGAATAGAAATTCAAGACTATGATATGACTTGCCCAGTCTTCTGATATTAACCCTCTTAAACATCTATAGAGATATATCAAAAAAAGGCTTGAAAAGTATAAAAGTTCTTCTAATAAAGTAGTGGAATTATAGGAGAGAATTCAAGTGGAGTGGGAAAAAATACCAGCTAAAAAGTGTCAGAAGTTGATTGAAAGCATGCCCAGAAGGATTCAGGCAGTGCTTAAAGCAAAAAAAGGCCATACCAAGTACTAATGATATTTAAATACCAAAAGTAAATAAACCATTGCAATAAGGTTACTGTTTTATAATGGCTATATGTTGCAGAACCAAAGAGTTCCATTTACCCAACCACAACCCAACAATCCGGCAGACGACCAGGGAATGATACGATGAATCCTTGAGATACTATCCAGAAGTAAAGAGTGCTGAACAGCAGGGATTGGGGAACGGAAATAAGGAGAGGACTGAGGCGAGACTATCTTCCAGATATGAGCTCCAGGACTACTCTTGCAAGTCCTTGTTAACCAATGAACTATTGCATCGTGGTTCTGTCTTCCTCCTAACACTACAACCTAACATATGTAGTGTAATCGTGTTCGGCTCTTGGGGCAAGGAGTCTGAGCCTTGGGTAATTGCGTAGCTGTTGACCAGGTTGCTATCCTTGAGAATGAGGGTGGTGTCACCATAGATCCGTGGTATATTCAATAACCTGACGGATGTTCCAATGAGAGATGCGATGCTACTCATGGCTTAAATATCGATAATGTCCTGTTCTAATATGATAAGACCTATCAGCAGTGAGAGCTTCTCTAGGTCGCAGGTATAACATCAGTAGTCAATACAATAGAGACTATATCATATGATCTTTGATAGTTTCTGGTACGGTTCTTGATACAAGGAATGTCTTCCGTTCTTCTAGATACTGGGTTCTGTACTAGCACTTGAACGAGCTTGCTGACTAGCCATGACGTTGGCGGTTCGGTACTGTCAGGATCAATGTACGATGGAACAATGAGGAGAGGAGTGAAGAGTTAGCTTTATCTCCAGATGGCTCACTCCTGAGGCTTAGTTAAGAGGGCCAGGTGAATACCATCCCTTACTTGTACTTAGTCACTAGGCCACCTTGGTAGGCAGGGTAGGACGAGAGGTAACAAGTGGATTAGGCTGGGGGAACAGCCTATACTCATAACCCCTTATATACATTACAGGATCGTGCACAGACCAAGCTATGACGAGGGTCTAGGGTATATGCTATTAATGCTATTGGACTACTAGATTAAAGGGTAAGGTTCTTAAGGCAAAGGTTAAGCATTCATATGGAGTGGGAAGATGAAAAGTGGATATAAATGCAGGGTCTAAGGTAGAATGGAAGATCTATCACAAAGTGTGACTGATCGGAAAGGGGATCATGGCAGAGATCCATCTAGGATCTTGCAGGGTTGTGATCGAGATGCAATCTTGATGAATGATCGTACCGATCGGATGGTAAGGCAGAGATAAAGGAAGAGGGATCGAGATCGGAATGGAAGATGTGATCAGTGATTCGTGAAGAGGTGAAGGGAGAGAGAGTGATGATGTGATAACGTGACAGGGTGAAGATGTGACGATGTGAAGGGATGGAAGAGGTCACGTGATCAGGGATGAGTCATGAATAGTACTCCTGCATGCAAGCAAGCAATCATTGTACTGTCGTATCGTTAAGTGTCATATACAATTTGTAACACTATATCTCATCAGGCCCTGAATGGAATCACATGACCTAGGGGGCAATGTTGTAGCCAAGAGTATGTACATTAATTGTTGCAGAACCAAAGAGTTATACTACTCTGCCAAACAACCCAACCAACCCAGTGGATGATCAGAGATCTCGGTACAGGGCTAAACCATATATGTCGGAGATAAGGAAAGGGGCTAGGACAGCAGGAGGGAATACAGATAAGATGATAGGGATGTGCATTGGAGGGACTTTCTATTTGGGAACTCCAAAACTACTCTTGCAAGTCCTTGATAGTAACCATACTTTTGCAA
This sequence comes from Singerocomus rubriflavus, assembly GCA_038088835.1. NCBI lineage: Eukaryota > Fungi > Basidiomycota > Agaricomycetes > Boletales > Boletaceae > Singerocomus > Singerocomus rubriflavus. The sequence goes on along the minus strand of JBBPJS010001075.1, from coordinate 7,231 downwards.
TGATACTCTGTCTTCCTCCTAATACCAATACTCTAATGATAAAGGCATAATCATTGTCAGTCCTTGGGTGATCGTGTAGCTATTACCAGGTTGCAACCCTTGAAAATGAAGTTAGTGTCACTGTAGATCTGTGGTACATTCAATAACTCAACAGATGTTTCAATAAGAATGTGATACTACTCATGGCTTAAATATCTATGAACAAATACTCTAATATGATAAGACCTGCACAGCAATGATGGCCTCTCAAGGTCACAGATATAACATTAGTAGTCAGAACGATAAAGGATTACATCATGTGATCTTTAATAATGGAGGTTCAGTATCTTCCAAGGAATGTCTTCTGTTCTTCTTAGTACTAGATTCTGTATGTTGATGGGGAACAAGCTTGCTAGTGAGCCAAACGTTGGTGGTATGGTGTGGCTAGAACAGTATAATGGTATGATAAAGAGGAAAGGGGTAAAGGTTAGCTTTATCTTTAGATATCTTACTTCTAGGGACTCAGTGAAGAGCCAGTAGGCAAATAACATCCTTTACTTGTCTTATCACTAGGCCACCTTATAAGGGCAGGGTAGGAGAGGAGGTAACAAGTGGATTAGGCTGGGAGAACAGCCTGTACTCATAACCCCTTATATATATTACAGGAACAAGCAAAGATCAAGCTGTTACGTTTTTCCTTTCTCTTCACTGGACACTCAGCTAGTAAACACTACCACATCTACTAGTAGACCTTATGCATCTCTTTTCCCTCCTCACATGCTGGGCTTAACCCTAAACCCATAGACCACTAGTGCTTCTAGTTCTGCTCTTCTCTCTGTACACCACCTGGTACCCATTCCCAGCATGCATCTCCTTCTACCAGTCATGTGATGATTCATCTTCTGCTCTTTATCTCCATATGCCACATGACTCAAGTATTTCCTATGCCTTGCTTCTTTACCATGATAATTGGTTACCACTCCCTCAGGCAGTTCCCACACCAGCCCTTGATAGTGGTCCGTGCACTTCTGTCCCAGTATATATACCAGTACCAGTACCAGTTACAACTTAGCTTTCATCTCCCTTGTACCTGCTAGTACATGGTATCTCCAGCAATTCAGTTGCTGCTCTCTTGTCACTCATCCACTGCATGCCTTAGCCCAATCAGCAAGGCATACCTTTGAAGGATAGCATCACGCTACATCCTTCATACACCTCATTATTATACTCTTAGTCTCGCTTTATCTCAAGGGCTGCGTATTGTCTTGCCCAAGGCAATATGTAACACAAGCTATGTCATGAGTCTAGGGTATACACTATTAATGCTATAGGCTATACTATATGAAAGGGTAAGGTCCATGAGGTAAAGGGTAGGCATTTATATGGTGAAGAAATGGAAGAGCAGATATGAATGCAGAGAAGTAATATAAGATGAAAGATCAATCATCAAGATGTGAATGATCAGAAAAAGGGATCATGGCAAAGATCCATCTAGAATCTTGCAGGGTCGTAATGTGATTGTACCAATCAAATGGGATGATGAAGATGAAGAAAGGGATTGAGATCAGACTGGAAGATGATTGGTAAGGTCATGGCAATCATGAAAGAGTGAAGAGGTAAAGAGGAATGTGATACATATGAATGGTCAAAGGCATGATTGATGTAAAGGGACAGAGAGGTCATGTGATCAGGAAGTGATGAGTCATGGCACTCATATGTGCAAGCACACAGTCATAGTGCAGTATTTGTACATGTTTGTACACAAATTCATAACATTAATTCATCTCACCAACACTAAGCATGATTTCCACATATAATTGCAATATGCTTTATGTATTGAATTGAGGTCAAATATTGCAATGGTTTTTTCACTCACTGTAGTTATCTGGTGTAACTGGAATGAAAGGTATATATTGTGAACTAAAAAAGATAACACATTGAGGGCAGTGGTAATTAGTTGTCCTGATCACAGCCTGGGCTGTGTGTGTACTTGTTATTCCAACACATATACTTCTACCCATTCCCACAGGTATGTACTCTTGCAGGTGGGGGTATAGGTCTGATCAAAAATATCTGAAAGTATACCCCTGCTTATCCCCACTATGACCTAATCCCCTTTGTCACAAAGTAGGCTGTTGCAATGACAGCAACATCTGCAGTTTAGTTTTATATACTTCCTGTCCAAACCTAGTAATATTGATTTGTTCATATAATGACAACTGTGTGAATTGTTGACTGGTCTATAGTTTGGAATGGATCTCAAGTAAGGTCATGCTGATGTGTCTGATCTACTTCACCAAGTCTGTGATATATTGTGGAGACATATCAAGGTGGAAATATTGGCTATTCTAGCAAACACTGTTCAAAAGTATCCTATATATATATCTGGCCAGACTGTACCATTCTGATTATTCTTCCCAATAGAACCTACAGTTATAATAGCTTCTACTTCCTAAGAACTTACATCTAGTTTACATTCTTTTAGCAATGTAACACTAGCTGAGTGATATTGGACAACACTCTCAAGCTGATACATATTATGGCATGGACCTACCCTTCTAAGGGGTTATAAGGGTTTATGTACATTATGTACTCTTGTAACAGGCTTAGCAGAAAACCTGGAAACTCATGATATCTTGTGATAGAGATCATCCTCTAACACAGGCTGCTGTTGTCCAACGACAGTTCTCTTGAACAATTCTTTGCTGCGCTCCCGGGATGACATGGGGGTCTCAACCTCAATCTCAACGTCGATTTCAGAGGCATTGAAAGGCGGAAGTTCGGACCGTACGCATACCGTTTAGACGCGTGGGCTGCAACTCACCCACAGACGACATCTCACTTCTTTTCTTTTCTTTTTTGATACAGTCATTTGGACAGTGTTTATATCGAGCATGTCCACCCAGGACACTAGATATACGCGTCGCATCCCCACTCCTTTTCTTTCCTCCGTTTGTCACTCGCACGACGACTAAGGTACGTTGTAGTCTTGTGCAATCAAAAACCCAAACTTACATATTCAGTAGCACGCTTGTCTTGGTCCAACAGCAGTCTCTCCGTCAGTCGCAGGTGATGTCAAAAGTCCATCCGTGCAATCCTGGCGAATGGTTGTCGGCGGCGGCACAACATCCTGCCTATGGTCGTTGGTCGACAGACAAGCTTGCGCATACCGATCGGTTGTCCCTTAACGGTAAACGTCCACATGCACCATCAAACCAATCACAAGACGTACAGGGATTCTCGAAGAACGCCAAAAGGGTAAACTGAACAGCATGCGCGACCAAACTGACAAACAACATGAGATAGCTGCCAACAATCAACGACAGACCGTAGTAACCCACGTAGCCTGTATACCACCCCATGTTCGGAAGTTTTAGCATCCTACCAAGAGACGTGGAAGGAACGACTTACCAACAGAATACACTGGGTGCGGTGCGAGCTTGAACATCCCATCCAATACCAAGTTACCGCACTGGAAAAAGACGTCATTTCCAATACCAGCCATAATCCTTGACGACACCATGCGCCTCCGTTTTGACGCAGACGATCAATGCGATACCACCAATACAACTAGACAACATGTCATTCGTGGGAAACAAGACCATCACTCCACAATGAGCACCAACCGGATGATATGGACAGTAAACGAGAGTTCCTCGGGAACTCGATTGGATGGGCAGGGACTGTACAGACAAGACAGAGACAGGACAAAGACTAGACACGGACTAGGAAGACACTAAACTAAGGCAGGACAGAGGCAAGTAGCTCGTCGTGCAACTTGAAAGTCCTGAAATGTCAAATGCCGCCTTTCCCCTACTGCCGAGTGTCTCAAACCCAGAGGACGCGTCATAGACAGCCCTGATCCAGTCACATTAACGATGTTCTCGAACCCTTGCAACTCGGGTGCACATCCAGCATCTCCCAGGTACCTCGACTGGATGCGTTGGCGTCAATCTGACCCAAATCTGCTCGCCCTTTCTGAAAAAGACAAACTCGTCCCTGTCGACCTGTTCCGTATATCCAAATTCTTGCACTCTCATTCCTAACCGACCGATAGCTCGTCGGGTGCAGGAAAATTTGACTGATTTTTGGAATACGTCCAGAGTTGGCTACAGGCGTTCGTAATAATATTCCAGTGTCCATGACCACCCAGTTTTATATCTTGCAAGGGGTAGGTACAGCATCAACTTGACCTACAATGCATCAAAGTCACCTGATAACCTTTGACCGAGTCACCTTTGGCATAGACCATTAATTGTAATTGTCAATCTATCCATAGTCAATTTCCTAGAACGTTATGTTGAATTACATATATTAGTGTGTTCCATCTCTAGCACCTGATCCGTAACATATCCACGCAGGAAGTGGGACAGAAAACCTCAGGTAGAAATTGAGCCTGGCTTGCCCAGACTCTCTCTGATCCCGTTTACAGTCAGTTCCACAATGTCATATCACGAATATATACCCACCGTGACTCGGACCCCCTTGGCCGACGCTTGTTCGGCCTAATAGGACTCATCAGTCACCGTGATACGCTACATAACAATCAGAGACGGACGGGGGCTCGTCTATTTGCATCTGTAGCACCTTGTCTGCCACGAGATGTATTTCCTTGACGGTTGCGATCCGCGGCCTCGGAGGATGGTTGGGGCTGTAACGACTGCTAAGCGCCTGCATACAAACTAGACAGAACAACCAGCCTTTCGTCTCGGAGGTTTCGCAACCACTCGCTATAACGATCATGTTATACAAACGACACCCAATCGAAAGTGCACTCACTCGTATAGGCCGACCTGCGGCTATCCTCGAAGGTCCCTTGTTTGTCTTGTCTAATCTTGCTGATGATTCCAAAGGAGATCGATCATCAAGAGACTGGTCCGACTGTTTGGAAACTCGTCCGAGCTCATGCGAACCTGGGTCCTTGTCGCTTTTCTTGAATATCTGTAGCCATTTTTGATATCTCGGTACACTCTGTTGAGATGATTCACAGGCATTACGATGGTCTTCTGGACGTTCCTCTGCAGAGGAAGCTATGGGTACAGTGTCAGATGGGCCAGGCAGTGAGGCTACATCCTTCCTAGTATGAGCAGAGGAGACAGGGGATGGTGTCTGCAACAGTGTAAGTACGAAATGAGGAGGACATATGGTGATTACTAGCCTCATCAAAGTTGAACTGGGCAACTTGTGCGCTTGATGGTATCTCAACCTATGCCAACATGAGAACTTGCTTTGAGGGGAGAAAGGACAGAAGGATACCTCAAGGAGATCACTCTCACCATCACTGTCATGGGCCCTGGACCAGACAGGACTGGATTCCTCATTATCATCCTAATGATCACACAATGTAGTCAGCACATCTCACATTCATGAGGGTGAAACAAAGTCCTACTAGGTTGTCATTCTGGCCCAATGTTGAAGGTTGTTTGTCAGCTCGTTGCTCTTGCTCACGAGTAGGTAACTAACATGTTGCCGACATGATGACATGAGGGATACCCAACACACCAACAATATGAACAGGCAAATGCTTACTTGAAATGGGCCATACACCTCAGGGAGACCCATACTGGCCAGGTTACGGATCGTAATTTTTCCGTCACTCTGTCCAGTCGCAACAAGGTTGCTATCTGGAGAGAGAGCAATTGACCATAGCCCCATACCATCATTGATTACAGGGTCAATGAGAGAGAGAGTTGTGGTGTTCAGGAATGAGATGGAATTTGATGTGCAGGTGGCAATAAATTTGCCGTTGCCAGATAGAGCGAGAGAGTGGACATTTTGGAGAACAAGTGATTCGGCAAGCTGCAGTCCCGTAGATGCAGCGAAAGACTTGACTTTGTTGTCATTGGACACACTGAATATGTGTTCCCCATCATGGGACCATGCCAGTGGAGTACTTGGCCACATGGGGGATACGACAATCTCGATGCGGATAAGTTCATCACCAGAGTGACTGTTGAAGATGCGAATTGGGCTTCTATGGCAGGCAATGGCAATGTGCTGGTCATCAGGGGAGAATCGGATTCCACAAACGGGATCATCCTGCTCGAGTGGTCCGACAAGTCTCTCCCCACTTGCAATGTCCCAGATATTTACACCGTTCGAAGTCCCGGTGGCGAATTTGGTCGAGTCTTGCGAAATGTCGACCACCCACACATCCTGTCCACCCTCCACGTCGATGACCTTTTCATGCAACTCTGCATCCCATACATTCGCACTTCTCGTACTCCCACATACGATCCACTTGTGATCCTTCGACACTGAAATAGCATTCAGCACCATTCCAGTGTGCTTCTCTACCTCTTGACCATCCGTGAGTCGCCAGCGTTGAATCCCATTCCAACTACCGCCCACGAGATGCTTTCCATCAGGCTGAAAGGCAACTGCCCGCACCTCCTCATTGGAGCTACCGGTGTCAAGGACTATTGTCGGACCTTGCTAAACTGTCAGCACTGGACATCATTGTTCCTCAGAGCCATTATGCACCTGTCTCTTTCAACAACATCTTCCTGGTTGTACACTGTTGGTGGCTTCAAGGAGTGAGAGAATGAGGTGTGTCAGTTTTGCGCAAAGTGAGTCAACAAACGCGTTTCCCTTTATTTCTATACTCGGTCGCAGATGCCTCGTGTCTTTAGCGCTCATGCTTGCTCACTGCACCTCGGTCGCTCCACAGCAACAGTGAGGCAGGGACCTACACTGGTGAGACCTTGCTTCGCTACCAACCCTAGTTTTATCCTATGACCTGTAAATGTTCTTCTTCAGCCCAATTACTCAGGAGACTACAACTCGTACCAGACGACCACATCAACTGGAGCTCACCAACAAATTTTCAATAGGATGAAAGACGGGTGTACGGTCCTGAAAACGAGGTGTGTCACGTTCCTATTCATATGGACGTTCCACAGTCACTGCCATCGAGGTCGTACTAGTGGGTGTCGTGGGTCATGGATGTAGGTCAGTGTCCTCTAGTCTTGGACGGCTGCGCTCGTACTGACACGCTTCATTGACATCATCAATAGTCCTGGACGCGTCACCGTGCACAGACTGTATCATATAATTCGCGTGGAAGCCATCCCTCACCCATTCTCGAGTTACTAATGCAGTACGCGGCTGGTGTGATCACGTGGACGTCGCGTTCTCGTACTATTTTCCATCTAAAGAGTTCTGGAAGCGTTGTACTTCCGTGTTGTAAAGGTGGACAACCCGATCTACGAACCCCCGGCCAACTCTATATTGACATAGACATCGTCGAAGG
>JBBPJS010001074.1:0-12240 GCA_038088835.1 Singerocomus rubriflavus | reverse complement strand
CCCTATCCTCTGCCTTTCGCAGAAAAGTCCTAAACATGACACGAAAACTGTTTCACTCTTACTCTGCTGATTCTGAAACTGAGTCCCCGCCCGCACTATTGCTTTTTTTTAGTCATCTTCTTTGTCCCGCCTTTACCTTGTAGGGCAGCTTATGCCCTTTTTCAGCCAAAGGCAGCGCTGGCGTACGAAGTAGACCAGACGGCATTTGCAAGCGATAGAAATATCGTGATTGACCTCTTGGACGACCCAGAGTCACCCCAACTGCATATAAAACGGTGCGTGGAATCTCCGCGAAAGAAGGAGTGGGGAGTATGTTGCTTACCGCACGTTTCGTTTCAGTTGTTCTGGCCCTGTTACCCTCCGCATGGTGTATGAAAAAACTACGCCCGTTTTGCTAACGCAAGATGCCTATTTACTTCATCTGAAACGCATGGTTCCGATCGTGCAAGATGCTCTCTTGCCTGGTGCCTACAAAGTGGTCCATTTCCTAATCTTGCAGTATTGACCATGGTATGGGCGACAGCTGAACAAAATGTCCAAGGTGCTCTCTTGCACGATGCTTACACAGTAGACCGTTTCCGAATCTTGCGGTATTTGCCGTGATACGGACAGCAGCTTAAGAAATGGGGCGAAAGAGTATGAAATATTGATGTCGCACATGTCTCAGTATAAATCACAGATCGTCAGTCGTGCGACGTTGGTCGATAGTTCTTGGTGTTAGATTGACAGTATGAGCTATGTAGCTGCCAAAATGCGAGTTACATTCGATGGCCAGGGAAATCATCAGCAAGACGGTGACGGACTATGAACTTACCGAACCAGAAACCGCCTATTTCTTGCGTTCGCGAGTTGGCGCTGTGTTCCATAAATGTGTGTGTCCAGGCTCCTTGACCAGTGTACTTTATCCCTTACATATTTGGACTCCTGTCCAGACACAGGCGGTGATCTCCGACTTCATGATGGTCGCCGGCCGCTTCCCCGAAGAACAAGCGATTGTCCATGGAGAGCTGGATGTGGTTATTGGTCGAGACGCGTGTAAGTTGCACGCTCATTGTGTCTTGATGAAGAATGTCATGAATCTGGATAGTGCCGACATTTGCGGATCGGGCGATACTGACAGAGCTGCAAGATTTCATCCTCGATGCGCTGGGATAGAGACTAGTTAACGGGTTCGGTTAGTCGCTGTCGCACTTGTTCGTGGATTTGAGCCTAAAACATGCCTGTTACTGTCCCAGACGTACCTTGTAGAGCCTCCAAAGATGTCTATCAGGTCAGAACCCCCTAACTCGTCGATAACATGGCATTTACAACATGCCTGTAGAACGGATACCGGGTTCCTGGCGGGAAACCGTGTTCGGAAAGCACTGATAAGTCGAACACGGACATATACCTTTTCTGTGACTGGTGGGCCGATTTTGCACACCCTTTGTACTAGGTGCATCGCGCGAGACCCCAAAGTGTTCCCTGACGTTGAAGAGTTCCTTCGAAAGCAGTAGATAGGACCGAGCAGGAATATGAAGAACGAGCTCAAGGGTTTCTCTTTGGATTCAGGGATCAAACCTCGCTATCTGGTCCATTTTTTTCGCCTTTATCTCAACGCGATTTGCACTGGTGTTCGAGCACGGTACGAGGCTGGGATGCCTTCCAAGCTCATGACAGAATTCAGTCCTCATTCTTCACTGTCATTCTTTTGTACAGGTCGCTCTACATTACGGCGGCACTTTCTTTTGGGCATTCAACATCGCCGAAGTTCCCAAGTGGCCAATTGACAACCCCGTGTCACGCCAGCTGCTGTTCAGTCTGGCGTTTGAGCTAAGGATGGATACGGCGGTTTGGGTGGGCTGAAGGGGTCATCGGGTGGGCGGATTGACGGGCCATGGTGACTGTTGTTTAGAGTTTGCGGTGAGGATGAATGCTGAGTATTCTTGGCTATCGCGAATGGTAGGTACTGTTTGGACACTGTTTTATGAGATGTTATCATAGAATCTCTGAGAACGGTCACAGCGAGAACGGAGGTCAGAACATACTCAACATTCACCATGTCAGACACAAGCAAAGCAAAACAACCACAAACATGTAACTTGGGTTATGTAGATGATGAGTGATGTAGAATTGAAAAGGGAAGGTAGTGTGGTCATCAATTGGGTCGTAGGTGTTGAAATACAGAAGCTCGGACCTGGGCCGTCACTCCTTCCTTCTTCTTATGCTGCAGCTCACCCACAGATGACGCCTCCCTTCTCTTCTTTTTTTCTTTTTTGATACAGTTATTTGGACAGTGTCTACACCGAGCATGTCCATGCTGGACACTGGATATACGCGTCGCATTCCCACTCCTTTCCTTTCCTCAGTTTGTCACCCGCACGACGACTGAGTACGCTTGTCTTAGTCCAACAGTAGGTCTTGTGCGTGGCGCCTCGCCCGAACAGGTTACAGTCGTAGAGTACCATATCTTGCATGGTGACACTGGAGAATAGTACGGCACAATCTCTCATGTGCATCTCGCAAGACACTGGTAAGCAAGAACAAGGGAAGGCACAGACGAAGCGGACTGTCAGGAATGTGTCATGGTGGCATCCACTGTGGATAGTAGATCCTGGATTTTTGAGTAGAAAATGCAATGAAAAATGCACTCCGTTCAATTCAGTACTCCACGGTTCAGTGAGAAGATCCGGTGTCGAGTTTTCTATTCTTATTTGTGTTCCAACTGAACTCTTTTGTTACAGCTGGCCAGTGTCGAGTCCATTCCGACGACCATGTCTCAAATTTAGTAGTGATTTCTATGAAGCAACAGATAAAATGTACTGGATATGAACAGCAGAATAAATAAAATGCATAGAATAGTCCAGTAAATGGAGACATTGACGTCACCACTACTGCCTGTAAGGATGAGCAGGAGCATACACCAAATATCTTTGGTTGATCCGTACCTGTACCCGCCGGGGGTAGTACGCATGGAAATGGGTGGGTAACCTGTATGGTATACCCGCACCGGCACCCGCTGCGTGTACATGCCCATGAGCGGTGCGTGTAAAGAAGTGGCTAGGACAGACGAGCGAGCACGAGGGTAGGTAACCCCGGCGCAGCTGTCGAGGTGGTGGTGCCATGGGGTCGGTCACCGTCCCCGCGTAGTCGTCGGGATCGTAGCATCGTGGCATGGGTCTCATGTGTTGGGTGGCGCGCCGTCGTCGTACCGTGGGATAACATAGGCCAACCATGCGGTATTGTCGTTGGCGTCATGGCGCTGTGGTATTGGCCACATGCATTCTGCCGTCGTCGTTGTGGCATTGGGCGCTACATTGTCGTCGTGACGTTATGGAATTGACTATCGTTCTCGAACAATAGTCGACATTGTTGGTGTTGTGGCGCAGTGGAATTAGCCACTAGTGTTACGTTGTCATGGGGTAGCGCGGTGAGGTTGGCAACCCCGCACTGTCGTCATCGTCACAGCGTTGTGACATTGGCCACCCGCGCGCCGCTGCCGCCACCATCGTCGTGCTGTGGTGGTGTTGACGGTACATACCGTGGAGTTGGGCCACCCCCATGCTGTCGTTGTCGTGGCAGCGCTGTGGGGTTGGCCACCCTCATGTTATTGTTGTCATCGTCGTCATAATTGGGGTGGTGGTGGTGGTGGTGGTGGTGGTGGTGGCATTGGTCACCTCCACGTCCGTTATCGTCTTACCGTGGTACCGTATTGGACGCCATAGACATGCCGTCGTCACTCTTGGACTACCCGTGCGAGGGCACCCATAGATTGATTTTTCAAACGTCCGGTAGGACAAATAATGCTATACTATATTAGGTTACTAATCGAGATATAAGTTTCCACATACTGGGGTAATCATTTCCACAGTGCCACGACGACGGCAATGGTAGCGGAGAGGTGACTGGTGCCACTGCGCCCGGGAGATGACGATGACGACGCATGGATGACCAACACCACGGTGCAGCAACGACAGCAGTGCGGGTGTGGTCACCCTTATGGACCGACGATGACAACATGGCCACGAATGTTGTGCAGGGATAGCCGACTCTCTGTGACGGCATGGCGACAACACGCCCATGGCTTATGCCACAGCACCACGACGACGGCGGTGGAGAAGGGGTGGCCGATCTACGGCATGACGTCGACGACGATGCGCCTATGGTCAGTGCCATGACGCCATACCAACTACGACGGACATAGAGATGGCCAATGTTATCGCCAACATCATGACCTGAGGGTGCCCTACCCTACGGCACGACAATGGTGCAAGGATGGTGGGTGATGTCACTGCACCACCATCCCGACAACGACGACGACGACAACGGCGCAAAAGTGGCCACCATCACAAAATAGCGGCAACGGCCATGGCGTCATCGGACACGATGTAGGGGTGGCTACCTCCAGGGAACGACGACGACGACGACACGCCAATAGCTAATGCCACAATGTCGTTGAATGCAGCGCAGGGGTGGCCAACCCCACTCTTTGACACGAGGACAATGCGAGGGTGGCCGACCCCATGGTGCCACGACAACAATGACGGCGATGCAGGGATGGCCAACGCCTCGGCACGACAACGACACGGGGGTGGTTGATGTCACTGCATCACCACTCCAATAACGACGACGACACATCAAATGCGGCGTAGTAGGTGCCACCCCCAGGCAATTATGATGACGACGATGCGCCAATTGTCAATGCCACAGTGCTATGACGATGGGGCTGCGCGTGTGCACGCAACAAAGCCCCCGCATTGGATGGCGAGGTTCTATCCGATACATGCTCGACGCCTGAATCCAAAGAGAAAGCTTCAAGTAAGCTCGTTATTGATGATCTGGTTTGGTCCTATTCACTACTTGGGAGCCTGGGAGGAACCTACCGGTACACCTCATTTGGTGATATTGTTGTTATGTAGGGCATGTTGTTGATAGGCTATATTGAGAAATGATGAACGACTCTGGTGCAGGATGATGGGGGCGAGAGGATAGCGGGGAAAGGACTTTGTGCGTCACACCGATTATTGATCACGTGTATGTGGCGCGAGACAAAACATCGGTGTATTGAATTCTCCGAACATGTCCGAATATCTGACCGTCGGCAACCATCGGTTACCACTGGCTAGTTTCACTGAAGTATCCGGGGTACATTTGGGTCTGACCCGCACTCACACCTGCTAAGGGTATATGCCTGTGGGAACAAGTGAATGGGCCAGGGCTCTAATAGGGGTAATGTGTCAACTGTCACAAGTACTATACAGTTACTCAAGCTACCAAATGTGATGCCTTGGACATATAATCAATCCATGACTAGTCAGTCCCACATTACCTGAAGAGCCAGCCAGAGAGTAAAGCCACTCAGAAGTATAAGTAAAGCTAGTTGGAAATGCTACAATCAGCTTACACATTTACTGACTACAGATGTATAGAATTATACCATAGCATGTGCCTATTGACCACTTCAGAAAGATTAGATAAGGTCCTACTATATACTCTAATGTAAACAAAAGGTAATGGATAACAGCATTATACAACCTAAACCAAACAAAAAGAAAATGAGAGCGAGTGGTAGCGAGTGTCATGATGGAGGTGTGCATCTCAGAGTCCATCCACATCCATCTACTGCACATCGACCGTACGGATGGCATCCTTCAATTGGGTCCACGATATCTCCTCCAGAACTTGTGCCATGATCAAGCTATCCGTCGCAACACGTCTGAATTGCTCACGCGCCCGCGGTGCAAGCAATAGTGCTCCAAACTGCTGCCTCAGCCGGACTATGAGTCGCAGTACACGCGTGTCAAGGTCAAACTGAGGAACATGAAGCAAAAAGTCCAGGTCGAGGAGTGAGCTAATCCACGGATGGATCAGAATTAGACCATCTATCCCAGACAAGTCATCCGAGGTCTTGATCACTATGTCCTTGAGCATTGGTGCCGTCCCACGATAAATGTGCAGGTCCGAATCAGAATCTTCATGAGGGATCAGGGCGACATTGGTGAGAGGGAAGACGATGCCGGGAAGTTTGAGTCGACCAGCAGAAAGTGAGAGCGGAGGAAGACCATAAAGTTCCTTATATAGTACAGTCGCCAAGGAAGGACCAGGGAACTGTGAGCGCAACGATAGGACCATGTTGTCCATCTCGATCGTATCGAGTGGTGGTGGAATGTGTGGTGGCACGATTTGGTTGTAAACAGAGAGATTAGTGGGTAGGTAGCTGTGGTGACTACCCGCACTTCCAGTCCAAGCAAGAAGCGAGACATTATCCGACCGTGTTAGAATATACTCCAGCAGCCGACCGACCGCCTGATCGCCGCCCTCACCATATAAGATTGGGATCGCGAAATCGAAGATACCGAGTAGCGAGTAAGCAATGTCTTCATCCCTTGTTGCTTGACGCATCGATGCCAAGTACAACTTTTCTCGCACCCTCTCCAGGCCGGGGCGGAGCATAGCCAGTTCTCTTGTTCCAAAGTTCATCGCTTGTTCCATCTCCAAAAGGACCACATGTGATTGTTTATGATTGAAGACATCCAAGCCAAGGTATGGCTTCCAATCCTCTGTATAAAACTGGACCGTCTCTGCAGCAAGATATTCCTGATATGTCCATGCACGCGTGTTCCAGATACTCTTCCAAAGGTCACCAGACTGCTGCTTCTCCGACAAGACACCAAGGAGGTGAATGATAGTGAGGAATGAACCGCGATACCATTTGAACATGGCAACCAATGATTCTTGCTGCACCGCCTTGTCCAGTTGATTTACGCAACTCGTGTCGCTCCAAGCCCAATGCAATCCAAGAGAACGCACAAGCTCGCAGAATCGACGCAGCTTGCTATTCTCTGGTAGCTCATAGATCGACATCTTCTCCACCAGTTGGAATGTGGGTTCATAGGGTTCCCATCTGTGCGATAGCATCACATATCGGTAGAATAGCTCCACCGTTCTCTTCACACGTCCAAGGTCGACCTCAGTAGTCATTGAAGATCGCAGCTCGTCGTAGATAGGCAATTCTTCAAATGCTCTAGCTTGCTGTGCTTTATCATAGAGACGACCGGTACTGGTATCAATAAGGACATGTGGCATGCACCGCACGGTCTTGTCGATCACTTCCCGAATTGCTGAAGTGGCATCCACGTACTGACAACGAAGCTCTATGATAAAGACAAAATTAACAAGTATTATAGCGACACTGATAGAATGACTTACCATGAACTTGCGGATCAGGAGATTGTTCGAGCTTTGAAAGCATCATCTCAAATGCTACAAATGCTTCACTGTGACGCCCCATTCCCTGTAATGCCTCATGCTTTCTCTCGTAGCCTTTGTACGCCGATGGATCGAGTTCGATAACCTGGGTAGTATGGATCACTGAGATTCGTCACACGATGGATGATACGATACATACCTTATCAGCATCAGTCAATGCCTCATCCCACGAACCCGTGCTTGCTCGCACTCTGCTTCGCTTGAAGAGGATATCAGCTGGATTCGGAGGATCGAGCATCAATGCGTCCGAGTAGAGTTTGACAGCTGTATCATATGCCTTAGAGTCAATAGCAGCATCGGCAAGCCTCTCCAGCATCTCAATGGAGCGTACTCGAAAGTCTAGGGGAGGAATTTGAATTAGCCTCGACTGTGGTGCAACGGTATCAACTCACTGAGTTCCCACCGTGCTCGTCCGTCATCCGTGTTCATGTCCTCTGATACCTCGCCTTGCATTTGATGGAAACACTCGATCACCTCCGCGATACGACCACTCCCTGCAAGAGCATCACAGATTGCCCGATAGACTACAGACCTAGGAAGATGGAACTGGAACGAAAGGGCATCAGCATGCAAACATGAACCACCGTCCAGACTATACCTTAATATCTTCTTTCAGGCGCGCAATTTCGATATCTAATCAATATGAATGTTAATAACGCGCGACTGAAGGTGACGATAGACACACTGGAATTGTTCTCTTGCGCATGCAAGGACCTGATAGTTTGTTCCAACCTATTCTTGTCCTCGTTGGCTGTGCGTCGTAAATCGGAAAGCTCTTGAAGTAAGTGCTGGTTGGTTTCTTTCAAACGTGTGATTTCGTTGTCTAGTGGATTTGGATGTCAATGACATGTAGACAAAGCTGAAAGTGACTTACTAGATCTCTCCGCCTGTTCAGAGAAAATCCACAGGGACCCAAATTGGTTTGTTAGTGAAGAATTCCATTAGTTGAGCTGTCAGCACAAGCATACATACATTGTCACCATAGAGAGGGGGGAGCACATCATGGATATTCCACAGGGTGATCTTCTTCTCTCCGCCCATCACAACATAGTCTGCTGAGATGGCCATGGAGATGATTTCAGCTCCATGCTCGATGACAGTCCCAATTTGCTTGTGAGTAGTAGTGTCCCAGAATGAGACCGACAAATGAGCAGAGACTGCCACAAATCTGCCATTGCTTGACAGGGCGATACAACGGGGATGGTTGCTGCTGTGAATGGGCCATTCTGAGAGCATGGTCCCAGATGACGCGTCGAGACAGATGATATCGCCACTGTCAGACAAGACAAAGAGATTACTGCTGTCTCTGACCCAGGCGAGGGATTGGTTGAATTGGAAAGTGGAACAGACTCGAATCGGGGCGCTGCCGAGGAGGCGACCATCCTGACCGTCGTAAACCTGAACCGAGCCCATGGGAACCGAGATAGCAGTGCGCCACCTGGCAGTGGCGATGAGGCGTCCGTCGGGCGAGAATTTGACCGCTGCTATGTGGTTCGTGTACGAACGCGGGCCAGTCTCGAGCAGTCGCTGGCCAGTCTCGAGCGACCAGACGCAGGCAGTCGAGTCTTCCGATCCAGTCGCGATTCTCGTCCCATCTGGCGAGACATCCACCGCAGACACCCTAAGATTGTGTGCTTTGAACTCTCTCACCTTTTCGTGGCTCTTTGCATTCCACACCGCTACTTGACCACTCCGAGTCCCGCTGATGAGCCACTTTCCATCTCGAGACACTGCGAGGTTGTAAACGCTGCTCCCCGCGTCCATTGGCGCCCCCACCTCCTTGCCATCCACCACCCGCCAACATTGAATCTTTCCCTCCCTGTCACCGCTCACAGTATGCGCCTCATCGACGAGGGCAACCGAATATATATCACCTTGAGCATTGATTTTGATCGGTTTCGCTTTACTCTTACGGGTAAAGAGGTTGCAGAACAAATTGTTTCTGCCTGATTCTTGGCTCCCCCTCAGTGCTCTCTCTCAGACGTCTTTCCCAAGTACTCACCATCTCTTGACAGTCGGTCCTTTCGTGCGAACATGCTGGGCCTGGTAGGAGGGGCCATCTGCTCGTGGTGTGCTGTTGTCAACCTGGGATACACATGTCTCATCAAATCATATTAGGCAATCACCTCATGTTCTGGGCGCTGTTCACGCACAGCCCACCAAGCTTCTTATTGCCATCATTGTGGTGGTGACATTCGCAAATGAGCAGCAACAGAACGATTTAGGCATCGGTCATAGCATTCCAGAGTGGGGACCTAGTGTCGTGTCCTTTGGAAACCCTAAAGGATCCATTTGGCCCGACTTGCCCATGAGCGCCCTGCAGTATATCTGTGTGCAGAAGCCTCCTACGTCCCACCCGCACTCACCCAGTCCACGCTATCAACCTGAACAGGTCTCTATCTCAGGAGATGGTCGTCTGACGGACAATTCAATGGGCTCGACAGCTGGACTCTCTCTCGCATACGGACTATGCTCAGTATTGCGCGCTTTGCTCAGACCGGGTAACTACCCGGAAATACAAATACATGGAGCCCAAAGAATCGAGGATGCAAAAGGAGCCTTTTTTGTACGTTTGTCTCAAGACTGGTACTAGGCTAGCAAATAAAACAGAGGGACGCCCAACTAGACCAACTCAAGAGACACGCTGCTAGATGTGGATTCCTGTCTCGTGGTGTCTTGCCCAAAGAAACTCCCAGAAACAAAAATCCCCACTTGGCACCGTTTTTTGGTCCTGCGATGACGGGAGGGAACCGCTGACCGAGGATTGAGGAGGTACTGCAACAGTCCGCCTGCATATGCATTTTCCCTAGGGAAAAACTTGTCTGTACCCTTGGTGTATTGACCCAGTTCGAGTTTGGAATTGAATTCACTGTACCTTGGTACCACCACGGGACTCATGACAGGCGGGAGAGCATGGTCAAAGCATGCTCATAAATCGGGCGATGCCGAGTCTGGGAGAGACCGCGTGGGGTGGTGGGGAGGACATCCCAAAGGACCAGTCGTGTCCATCAACAGACGGGCATTGGCACTGTTCGACAAGTTGATGGACCATGGGACATGGTGGAACCTACGCTGGTTGCTGGATCAGTTGTTGGTGTACGAGGTCAGGGTCGAAGAAGGGTATGGAATGCGCTGGTCACAGGATGGTAGCCAGTTGGTGATGGAGGCTGCTGAAGACGGTGGAGGCGAATCAGTAGACGCGAATGTAAGAATACCATCGCGGGTCAAACTCAGTCATGCGCGGAAGCGACGGATCAAGGATTTCTCCCCTCAGTCGTGCGCGGAAGCGATGGACTGGGGTGATCGAGTACAGTGATCGGTTTCTTGTATGAGCAGAAAACAATAGAGCAGTGCAAAAGGGAATATACAGATCATATCCATGGTTTGGAAGGATGAAGATCAAGTGGCCAAGTACACTAGTCGACGAAAGGAATAGTTGTTAGGTACGAATGGAGAGAAAGGGTGCGCGATAGTTCGTATCGGAGATGTCCCTGCATGTTACCTGTATCTGCTTGCTAACTCCAACAACGAGGTTGCGAACACCATGGAAGTTTCGTGGATTTGTAAAACCAATGATAGAAAATGGACACGATGTTGGATGGAGACTCTGAAATTCAATGAGCAACTGATTCATATCCATAAGGACTAGGAGGAGCGTGACAAGAAATATACGCGTGACAGTCGCGTGACCGAGGGGAGCTGTGGACAAGTCGGCACTCCTTGACAATCTTGAAAATTCGCAAGTTCCCATCTCTCTTCGCTCTTCTTCTTTGCTGACATCCAGTCCGCGTTTGAGCATGGACGAGCAACGCAAAAGCGGTCATTGCATTCATGTCAGGACAATTCTTGGTTCAGAGCTCGTTAGCTGTTTTGCGGATACCAAAGTCTTGTTGATCGGAGCGGGAGGAATTGGTTGCGAGCTACGTCAGTCGTCTCTTTTTAACCAGCCCACGCTTTTCTGAGGACTCTCCGCACAGTTAAAAACATCGTCTTGACAGGTTTCGGTCACATCACACTCTTAGGCTTGGATACGACAGACCTCTCCAACCTGAATAGACAGTTTCTCTTCAGGAGGGACTTCAAGCAGAGCAGAGCCATGGTGGGCATGGCATTTCTTGGCTTCGTTCTGTGCTCAATCAGTTTCGTGTCTTAGATTGCAGCTTAGACGGAAGGTGCTTTTAATCCAAACGTTCACATTTAGCCGATCCACTCGAATGTCAAGGAACCCCAGTTCGGCATTGAATGGTTCCAATCCTTTGACATCGTCTTCAATGCCCTCGACAGCTTTGGTGAGTGGATTCGCACTTTGACCATCCCCACGCTTCATGACTTGCTATGAGATAGACGCACGCCGGCACGCGAATAAGATGTGCATGGTGGTGGGTATTCCGCTCATCGAATCGGGTACAGCCGGGTACCTCGGTCAAGTGCAACCTCTTCTCAACGTTCGTTCGTTTTCCCGAAGCACCCAATTCCGCCCACCTGGGAATTAGGACCGCACAGAGTGTTTCGACTGCGTATGCTACTGCGCCCGGGGGATGACGGTGATGACGCGTGGATAACCAACACAACGGTGCAGCGACGACGGCAGTGCGGGTGTGGTCATCCTTACAGACCGACAACAACGTGGCCACGGACTCTGCGCAGGGGCGGCCGACTCATTGTGACGGTGTGGCGACGACGCGCCCATGGCTAATGCCACGACGCCACAATGGAGAAGGGGTAGCCAATCCACAGCGTGACGTCGTCGACGATGTGCCAGTGCCAGGACGCCATTCCAACTACGACGAACACGGAGATAGCCAATGCTATCGCCAACACCATGACCCGAAGGTGCCCTACCCTACGGCACGACAACGCAAGGGTGGGTGATGCCACTGCACCACCATCCCGACAACGACGATGACGCCGCCGCGCCAATGGCTAATGTCATAATGTCGTCGTCGGATGTAGTGCAGGGGTGGCCAACTCCACTCTACCATGACTCGGGGG
>JBBPJS010001073.1:0-12241 GCA_038088835.1 Singerocomus rubriflavus | reverse complement strand
CCATGGGAGGACGCATTACGTACCCGCCTCCAAAAGAGATGAACCCCGTCTCGCACAGCGCCACATACTCGTTCACCCCCGTCCAATTGTACACGTCCAACCGTCCTTGGCATTCTTCATCCGCAAGGGGATGATACCGCCAAAGGAACCTATTGCGCGCGTGGTAAGTTTATGTATGAGAGTGTCACAACCCCTCAGAATATGACTGACGACTCTCCGGATCCATAGTATCCCCCCTTCTCTAGCTTCACTCCCTCGCTCATCCATGCACCAAAAATGGTGTCGTTGTCATCTTGAATGGCCAAGAGGCCGCCTTTGGGTGGGTTTGGATGGGCACGTGATGGTATTCGTGGTTCACAACGCGAATAAAGTGTGTTCAGCGAGATTCCATGTTGATCGAGCGAGTACAAGAGAGTCCAGTGACGCACGAGCTTTGTCAAAGCTGGCAAATGTGGTCGGAGCTGTGTGACACCATGTCCAGCCAATTAGTTAGTACGCAGAAGTGTGAACGATGTGTCTGGATCCAAACAAAAAACGACGGTCAGAACGCACCAAATCAGCAATCTCTTTGTTGAGCACTGAAACAGTCCCTTCCCGCCTCCCAACGAGTGCCACGCCCATGCCCTTGACATGCCGAGGATGTGCCACCCCAATGCTAGCCCCAAGCCCGACGGGATCCACAAGACCACGTTTCTCGTCTTGCTCCAAGGCGTCGGAAAAACCGCGATCCCAAGCCTGGTCACCAGCGAATCCTGGAGCTCCTGTGGGTGGAATGTACGGTGCCGACGCAAAGGGTGAACCGTGAGTGAATGCAGTGCTTGAATACGGGGAGGAAAACCGGGAGATAGTTGTCGGTGCAGAGTGGGAGGCGATCGAGGGGTGTATCGTCGGCGCCGCAGAGTGGGAACGACCGGATGGAAGCAACGACACCAAATTGGAGGAGATGCGCGAGAGTGTCGCGTGCGCTGGATGTGATGCCGACGTAGAAGATAGTGAGGGAAGTGGGGGAGAGGACGTGGGAAGTGAGGTAGTGGATCCCGTCGGGGAAGATGTCGACGGGGGAGACGCGCTCCCACTGAGGCGCGGTGGGAGCGGGACACGCCCACGCGAAGGACTCGGTGCGACTTTGACGCTCCCACTGCGGATAAACTTGGGGTTAGTAATCTCCGAGGTAAGTGCCTCTGCCAGCGCGTCGTCTGTGGATGTCAGGGTTGGAATAGAGAAAGGGACCGCCGGAGAAGCCGAGGTTGAAGTCGTAGACATTGTCGGGGACGGTGTATGACGGGTATTGAGGAAATACATTGGGTCATCCTGGTGATGAAGCAGCTCATCTAGCACCTCTCTTCTGTTGCGTTCAGCTGCCGACTTGGCGGTCGCAGTAAACTGATCAAAGTAGATCAGACTGAGATTACTTGGATGTGCTGGCATGGGGGACACAAGAGGGGCATCGCACTTGGAAATGGACGTGAAGGGGGTGGTACTATCGTGATCCCGAGAGAGAGGATCTTGGGAGGGCGGAACGGACACGAAAGCACCGAATTCTGAGTCCGTAGAACCTTGTGTCGATTTGCAAGGACGCGTGAAGGAGCCAGGGGTGATAAGTGGTGGCTGCTCCGTAGCCGTTGGCGTGGCAGGTGGGGTAGCGGGCGAGAAGAGCGTTGCAAAGCGATCAATGTCAGCTTCATTCAGTGTCTGTGATGGCTGTTGCGACATATCCAGATCTTGCGCTAGGAACGGTTGCTTGGATGAATTGGATGAAGACGGTGGATTCGTGGCCCGAAGTGGGTTAGGAACGAGCACGGGGTGGGCGAGCATGGCATGCGCGCGCACGTCATGTCGACTTGGGCCGGCTTTGAAATACGTGCTCGTGAACGAGCGTGGGCTGGGTCAAACGAAGACGTACATGCTGATGGTGGTTTGTATGGGTGAGGCATGGACCTTCAATCCTACGACGTGCGCAGGGTCTGCGCGATTTTTTCACCGTCCACAAGAAGCGATCTAGATCAGGTTAACGGAAAACTTAGACGATGAGGACGTGTCGATTTTTCAAAAGAGGTGTAGTACGAGACACGATGTATCAGCGACACAGTGAATTCCCCTTGGTCCATCAAGGCACAGCCACATCATAAAAGTGCCAGATTAGGCAAACAGCGATGCTGCCATAGGTATCTTATTATTGAATGTTCACTAAAAGAAAGGGAGAAACATAAACTAGACAAAGTACACAAAGGAGCAGGCACTCATGCCGGTGGTAACGAAGAGTAAGGTGGAGGTATGTCGGCGTCGTGAGCGTCGTTGTATACTGGTGGCACGTAATCACCGTCTGGATGGAAGACTCTCGGGGGCGGGGTGGTGGCACCGTCCGAAGATGCTCTCCATCCCTGGTCGTCCCCGTTTTCCGATAGTGGACCAACAGTTTGCGATGGCTGCGGTGGCCGGCTTATCACTCGTCCCAGATCTTGCACTACGCATCGAACCATATCACCCTCTGTGGATAGATGAACAACAAGAAATCCTTACCTCCAGTGTGAGCGGAACTCGACTCAGGCCCATCGCCTTGGAGACGGCTTAACATGTTTATGATGACAGACCTACGCAGTGCGTTCGGGGGTGCTCGCACTACTGGTTGCAGCGGTGTCGCTCGGGATTGATTCTACATAGAAGGCAATTTGAGTGTCATAGGCTCTAAAGATGAACCGAGGTACGTACCTGTCTTATCCCTTCACTTAATGCAGTTGTCTTTACTATTCTTACGGCCAAGCATAAGAGAACGACAATTGGAACGACAATTGCAGGTATAATAACGTTTAAAGAGGGAGAAGAGTTCGGGGATGAAGGGTTCGTGTAAACGACCCCATTTACTGTAGTCTGCCTGCTAATGGATCGACGCACATGTCAATGACAGGTGTAGAAGGAAAATGGTTAAAGATTGGCTCGATGGAAGAATGTCCTTACGGAAAGTATGGCATCTCAGTGCTGCGTTGAATGAAATTGGATGTGTCAATAGGCTGGAGAAGGAGAGGTGCAACAACCCTCGATCCTTAAATCCCGTGACCGGTTGAAGCTATGTGAGCTCTGCGACTGTCTATTTTAACGTGGACGCCGAGGTTTGTCATACCAACAAATGGAACATAGCAGACTGGGCTACAACGTATTTTTGCCTTGCATGACGGGCGTGCCTGCCGGGAGTCATCGGACAGGCTCACTAGTACCGAGTATCGCTCTGCAGCACAGCTCGCCTTTCCTGTATAGCAAATCTGAACCATTAGAGAGCCGCCGAAACGGGTATCCAGTGGTCAGATCTCAGGAAACTGTAAGCACGCAGACTCAAGTTTGTGTATGTCTCCAGTGCACAAAGGTCAAGCTCATACCTGCATCACATTGAGGACAACCAAGAACACTGACGATTGAGGGTTCCATGATTTACGCAGTCCCAAGCTCGTTCCCAGACTCGGAATTGTGCATATAACTTCCTCCCAAAGTAGACTCACTGCCATCACTAAGTCAGGAGGCGCAGAGGGCACAGCCCTCGTTATCAATTGCTCACTGGAAACGACTCGTTTCTTGACGCGATGCGAGTTTTTTGGTAGGACTGCGTCTGAACAAAGTAAACCCACTCGAAATGCGACCCCTTCTCGATGGCGAAGGCCTCAACGACCTCGAACGAGGGCCGAACATGAAATGTCTTATGGGATGGGAGTATCGACGGTGGGAACTTGGTCGAACTTGGACTCTCTTGGGCTACCAGTGTCTCCCACGCCTACGCGTACGGCCTTTAACGCTTCCCTGCGCTACGATTCTTCAAAGGTGGACACGAACGCCAGACGACCTCAGTGGCCCGTACAGGGTGCATGATACGACAAGTGAGCCAGAAGGCTTGGGTATGCGGTCTCAGAGAATGCTACGCGTCATCGTGCAGTGCAAGAACCCTCATGCATAGACCTCATACCGCAGAGAGACTATCCAATCACAATTCGAGCCTCACATAATGCAAGCCACTTTGCGTGCGTACAGGAGTGACAGAACACCTTTTGCATTCGACACCTTGGTCTTGCGAGGAACGAAGACTAGGACGCGCGTCGTGTTGACATCACCGATGTGAGAATAGTCAACCCAAGAACGGTGGGAGTATGTACCGTTTGATACCTAAGATTGAATGCCCATGTCCTCCCACCCTTACCGTAGATACGCCGGGGCAGTGATACGTCTGTGTCTGCGAGCATCTTGCATGTGGCACCAGCACCGAATGCATCAGAAATGTGCAATTCCGGCATGACCTTCATAGCGAGAGCTAGGCAGTGACGGAAATCGAGCTGGCACAACCTGAGTGTTCTGACTATTGTCACCATAGGACGACGCCGCGGACGAGCCAGAGGACGCGACGGTGGTGTATCCACGAAAACCGATGCGCCGTACCAGGTAGTGTGGGATTGGTGTGGTTTGAAGACTCACACTGTATCCATCGTCCCCCCAGCCTCCCAACTCGTATCCAACCCTATTCCGATGGTAGACGTGATGGAGTATTCCATCCAAATCATTGATCATGCGAGCTTCGATTGCGAAAGCAAGCGAAATCGAGCATGACAGTTCGACATCTGATGAAACAAGTAACGATGTTTTGTATTGTATCTCAACAGTCCAGTGCTCAGTGCTCCACATGCGACCTAGATCCTGTGCTGGAAGCATGGAAAAGGTTTTCTACATATGTGGTATGATACAGGACGAAGTGACGAGCCAGACATAACAAGATCATACTGATCTAATTTGGCGCCATTGAATTCCGGAGGACAACCGCGGGAATGTCGGTCATTCCTCTTGCGGTTGCACAGGAAATGTCCGTGTGGGTGCTGAAGCGCTGACGATTCAACAAAGAGCCATGTTTGCAGCACATGTCAGTTTCCACTGCTAACCAATGAACCTGAATATTCTATAGTAAACTGTCATGCATATTGATATCTCCCTCGTGTCAGTGTCCTCATAAATTTAGATAAGGAGGTGACCAAGACTCGACGGCTATTTGGACATGAACACCATCCAATGGGTGGCCACTTCTGGACTGAAGATCGGAGCATCTCCGGAAGTTCTTCTCGTGCGCTTATCAGAGAGCAGAAAACCGCGACACACTGCCTCTGCCAATATGATACAAAGGTCATTTCATTCCGTTCACCCTTGCAAGCAATGACGTCCTGCTGTACGTCGTGCGAATTCACAGACACCTCGCCTATGAAATCCCCACTACTCTTTTGGACGTATCGAGAACACCGTACTCTACACTGTCTTTACAGATGCTGCACAATGACCTCAGAGAATATGAACTACTTACTCTCTTTACCTGGTCCTTTCTCCGCAGTGTTCATGGCAGTTGGTTACCCCTTGAAAGGGTGTCAAAGTAGTGAGAACAGTGACAGCAGAATGGGCTCATATAATTTGAGAACGAGAAAGGAGTCATAGTTATCCTGGGATGCGCCGACCTGCAAAAGGAGCGGCGCGATATTTATAGCCAATTTCTGACGCACTTATGTTATGCTAAATTAGCAAAGCAAGGTGGGGGGTCCATCGCGTATTTGTGTATAAAAAAGCTACCCCACTAATTGTGGATGTAACCCTCCCACCACCGACTGGCCCTACGACGGGAAAAGACAACATACTGCAGGATTTGGCACACTCGTCAGGCTCAATACCGCAAGAGTGAAAATATTTAGTAATTGCACGGACGGAATTATGTCTCAGCGGTGGACCCAAACTGCAAATATGAGAGACCTACAGTCCCTATGTTACATCTCGGGTGCCGTAGCACTGAGTCCTGTATGTACACAGGAAGTACTGGTGCAAACGAGGCAATGCGCGGTTACGAACGAGCTTGGTAGCAACCAAGATAAAAAGACAACCCTACATATACTCCCGTTTGGATGTTCGACGCGCTGGCAGAGGCGCTTACCTCGGAGATTACTAACCCCAAGTTTATCCGCAGTGGGAGCGTCAAAGTCGCACCGAGTCCTTCGCGTACGCGTGTTCCGCTCCCACCGCGCTTCAGTGGGAGCGCGTCTCCCCCGTCGATATCCTCCTCGACGGGATCCACTACCTCACTTCCCACGTCCTCTCCCCCACTTCCCCCACTATCTTCCACGTCGGCATCACAGCCAGCGTACGCGACACTCTCGCGCATCTCCAATTTGGTGTCGTTGCTTCCATCGGGCCGTTCCCACTCTGTGGCGTCGACGGTACACCCCTCGATCGCCTCCCACTCTGCACCGACAACCATCTCCCGGTTTTCCTCCCCGTATTCAAGCACTGCATTCACTCACGGTTCACCCTTTGTATCGACACCCACAGGAGCACCAGGATTCGCTGGTGACCACGCTTGGGAACACGGTTTTTCTGATGCACTGGATCAAGACGAGAAACGTGACCTTGTGGATCCCGTCGGGCTTGGCGATTGCATTTGGGTGGCACATCCTCGGTATGTCAAGGGCATAGGCGTGACAATTGTTGGGAGGCTGGAAGGAATTGTTTCAGTGCTCAACAAAGAGATTGCTAATTTGATGCGTTCTAACCGTCACTCTCACTTCTGCGTACTGACTAATTGACTGGATATGGTGTCATACAGCTCCGGCCGCATTTGCCAGCTTTGACAAAGCTCCCGCGTCACTGGACTCTCTTGTACTCGCTCGATCAACATGGAATCTCGCTAAACACGCTTTATTCGCGTTGTGAATCACGAATACCATCACGTGCCCATCCAAACCCACCCAAAGGCGGCCTTTTAGCCATTCAAGATGCCAATGACACCATCTTTGGTGCATGGATGAGCGAGGGAGTGAAGCTAGAGAAGGGGGGATACTATGGATCCGGAGAGTCGTCGGTCATATTTTGAGGGGTTGTGACCCTCGTACATAAACTTACCACGCACGCAATAGGTTCCTTTGGCGATATCATCCCCCTGCGAATGACGAATGCCAAGGACGGTTGGACGTGTACAACTGGACGGGGGTGAACGAGTATGTGGCACTGTGCGAGACGGGGTTCATCTCGTTTGGAGGCGGATGCGTAATGCGTCCTCCCATGGCCTCATGTTCTTGTGCTTCTCTTTTGCTCATCTTTCCTTTTTTTTTTTTGCCGCTATGGGACAGGGACGGACACTATGTGCGGCGACGTGTCGTTTGAGTGTGTCGGGCTCGAGGTGTGGGGAATCGGCCAATGCTGAGCGCTGCATACTTGAGTATTCATCCGTATCCCTTTTCTCATCGGTGGAATGCTTGCAAAGTCTGAGGTAGTACTGAGGATGGTTCTTTTTAGTTCCGTTTTATTTGTTACTTTTTGGCTTTTTTTTTGTCTTGGTAAGTTTCTGTGCTGTCTAGCTGGCTATCATCACAGTATGTACAATCGAGTGGATACAGAAAGGAATAAGAAGCCTGAAGGGCCAGCATAGTGATGGTGTCTTGCTGTCACTGTATTTTTTGGTAAGTTACACAAGTGCAATATCTGTTTGCGTCACGATGTACTATGTGGCACCATCATAAGGTTGGCTTCAACGTAGACTGCTCAATTTCCAATCTGCCATCGTACGACTGAGCGTCGAAAATGTAACTCGGTGAAGAGGATCATGTCATCATAGCAGATCAGATGGCCCTATTCAAATGGTCAGCTGTTTCCCCGGACCTCGATCCAGCGTAACTTCATGACATAAATTATATTGGCACAGAACCCGAATAATGGCAGAAACTCCTAGAAGAACGCGTTAAACATCCAGCCGAGAAAAATTCCGCCGTTCTCCCAAGCGCTAATGCTCTCTTAGGTTAGCAGGTTGGTAGTGACGGATCATATGAATTCTGCACTGGCAGCACTAAACCGGTGACTCCGCAGATGGTCCTAGAGTTGAACACGGCTTACGTCGGCATGTTCAAGATCCTAGTGGAGAATTCCCTGCTCATGGCATGTCGCTGACGAACTTGCATACTTGCGCTGGTGTGGTGAGTGGAGTACAGTATTGGGTCTTTCAAGTATTCGGTTCTCTTAGTCGTCTCTCGACGTGCTTTAATATGATTCCCATACTACTTGAGGGTCAGCACATGTTGATCCGGGACCGACTGAGAAGCGAAGAGGTTTCTGTAAACAGGTTGTGGTAAGTCCCTCCTAGTTCGATGGATATAAAGCCGGCACCTGACC
This sequence comes from Singerocomus rubriflavus, assembly GCA_038088835.1. Taxonomy (NCBI): domain Eukaryota; kingdom Fungi; phylum Basidiomycota; class Agaricomycetes; order Boletales; family Boletaceae; genus Singerocomus; species Singerocomus rubriflavus. The sequence continues at coordinate 4,075 of JBBPJS010001073.1, read as the reverse complement.
ACATATATTTAACCCCAATCTCCATACCACACTCGTCATTGAAGTGCGGACTTTAGCGCTTGCCACCCTTCTGGTTGGTACATTCACAATTTCTTCTCTTGCCGGTCCAGCCGTCGTGGGCCAAAATGTCGGTATCGGCTCCGACTTTAGCCCCTCCGTCCAGCTTGCTACTATCGGTGGGGATTACGTCAAAGTATGACTGTTTCCCATTGCAAATCTGATATAGCACTCATGTGTCTCTTGCAGTGGGTGGCAACAGAAGTCACTAGTGGCCAATATAACTTGACCATTTGTACTTATAAGGCTACAGGAATGCTCAACGAGAGCTATCTTGTCAACGACGCATCAAATAACCAAGCATGGCTAATTAACCAGACTTATCCGTCTCAGAATATTTATACGTGAGCAACATCTGTTTAGCGCGTTTAGTGCTTCACCCATTCCTTGCTTGTAGTGTTCAACTCCCAGAAGACCATGAATATGGGTGGACCACTGACGCTGACGGAATTGTAAGGAATTTTCCTGTCTTGGGGTGGTAGCCCTCTGATCCGTACCACAGGTCACGATTCAGCCGTTTGATCCTGAGAATATCTTGCCAACTCAGTTGTTTAAATTTACGTAGTGAGCACAGCGGAGAAGATGGATGTAAGACGTATGTAAAGGCTGTCACAGTATCAGTACAGGGCCAGGTATTATGTTGTGTGTTTTGTACAGATAGTAGGTCCTGAAAGAAATGTGTTCAATCATTATTCTGCTACTGCACGACGTACCTGTTTCGCAGGAATCTGGCCAACTACGCATAGTCAGAAGTGACTCCAAGAAGATATGTCGTGACGATCTTCAGAGGTCTCCTCTGATCTATGCCACCGCGGACATTGAATATTGAACCAGCGAGAGTCCAATCCATGTCGTTCATCGAATGCCACTACTATACATGACAAGGGATGGGAAATCATATGGGTCGGATCCCTTGCGATACCGCACGGAAGTAACCAAATGTCCAAGGATACCCCAAAAGTGACACCTTGTAATCGACTGGCCCGTGGGAGTGCCTCGTGCGCAGATCCCTCAAATCGATAACAGGCCACCTTGCTCCTGAATCCCCCCACCCACCTTCACCCAACTTGCAATACAAACTTCCCACTAGGTCGTACTCTCGATTGGAGCTTAGCTGGCAATTAACCCTAAACGACCCTGGAAGCATGGCGGTCGAGTAGCAGTGCCCCCTGACGAGAGCTTCCGCCAGCTCAAGACCGCCTATCCATCCCGCCACCAGGTGGATCTGATGGGGGGTCGTCCGCATCTGTGAAGAAACGCAGTGGAAGGCCAGAGTATTCTGATTACCAGGCGGATCGCTTCCAACCTGGAGGTCGGAAAGTTGGGGAGGATGGTGAACTCGGTGATCGTCATCGGTTGAGTTGATCGTACAGGCGCTCTGCGATGAATGGGGGGTCACATCGGCATACATCATAGCATATCAAAATGGTTTCATGGACACCACGTCAGTGTGTCTAAACACGCTTGTGATCTGTTCAGACACGCTGATACGTCTCACAGGGCTTTGCAGCATCGCGAGTCATACACCAGGAGCTTGCATAGAATCTATTTCAACCTTGAGCTAACACGGCAAGTATTCACTCTTCTACTTATAAAGAAATCTGGGTAGCAGGATAGCCGGACAGAACTGTGTTGGAGATCAGCCCGTCAATTAGGACTCTCATTAGTCTAGCTATAGTACATTATCTACATTTCCTTATTCGGACGAGTGTTGACCACTCATCGCATCACCGCATGCTCTTTCCCTCCAGTCTCATACTCTCGACTGGAGGTAAGCCACATCTTGCACTATATACACATTCATTACTTACTCTATCTAGTATTCACTCCTCACCTCTAGTGTTGTTGGCACACCAATCTCCAACAAACTGAAATACTAATACCTTGGAGCACTCACCCGCGAACTTTAAATAGTGGATGGAATGTGTTCAACCCGTCAAGTTCTTTCTATCATCCAAGGGTCCAAACCAATGCAAAAGTGGCTCACAAGCATCCCAGTCCTTCGAGGTCTGACTACGCCGTTGTTGGCACACCACCGATGGTCAACTCGGCTGGTCATCGTCTGCATCACTCCACTACAGTCTTCCGTATTGCTCCTAGTATCACCTAGTACTACCCATCGTCCGACTCATCCGCTGCTCGTGGCAAATTGGCATGGTCGTCTCGTTGGCCTTGGACTTGAGCGCCTCTTGGCATGTTCGGGGGAAAAGGGAAGTATTCAACCTATGTATCAAACAATGCACTCAACGCGCCTTTGACGGAAAATTAAAACACACGGAGACCAGGAAACGTCTCGAGGGACCGAGAATGTCATCGATTCGTGACATACTTGCCATGCTTCCCTGTGTCCACCTTCCGGTGGAGCTAGGAAACCAACCGTCCGAGTGTACTGTGCTGTACTTGTGATACAGTTCATACAACCCAGATCGACAGGCTGCGTCTGAGATTCTACCGTGGGCCGTACACAAGCGACGCACGATCATATGGCCATTCTCGAGTGCTGGTGCGGAGATTGTTGGGGATCGGTGTGCCAACGACACTAGAGGTAAGGAATGAATACTAGGTAGAGTAAGTAACAAATGTGTATATAATGCAAGGTGTGGCTTACCTCCAGTCGAGAGTACGAGACTGGAGGGAAAGAGCGTGTGGTGATGCAACGAGTGGTTGACACTCGTCCAAATAAGGAAACGTAAATAGTGTACTATAGTTGAACTACTGAAAGTCCTAATCGACGGGCTGATCTCCAACAGAGATAACTCGTGGGCGTCACTGCCACTTTCCAAGGACCTTGAAGCGTCTCTGGAGCAATAGCGGTCCTGCATACAGCCCCTCGGATGATGACCTCGTGTATTTCCTCAACACCTGTCATACACCGTCCTCGACAGTGCCTACTACTTCGGCCTCGGCTTCTCTTGCGGTCCCCTTCTCTATTCCAACCCTGACATCCACAGAATATATATCACACAACTTCTAGTGTCTGCAACATAATATCACCGAGGGAAGCTCCATCACGTACACGTACGATGATCTCGTGGTCTGTTGCAACCCTCCTATATTGACCCCCTTGGCCCTGTGCTAGTAGTAATATGGCACCCAGAGACTGTCTGAAACGCACGACCAGCTTTGACACTTTGACATCTTCCGAATCCGAGGCGGACTCAGAGTCGTTGTCAACGGAGGACTCCTCTTCCTTCGTGCTCGCACAACGAGAATGACCAGAACGAAACGAGGTAGTATCCAGCAGTTCACGAATCCACGGACACACGAGGAGGAGGTCCCCCGGATGTTGACCTTTTGATGGAATCTTCTCCGCGTATATATCTGTATCTTCGAGTGCGTCTGTCGTGGCACGGTACACGCACACCCCGTCGGACCGCGCGACGTTCTCGAGCGTCATCACGCGGAACACAATACAAGGCAAATGAAGATGTCTGTTTGCGCACCGTGCCGGGGGTAGCACGCGTAACCTCTGGTAAAATGCCTTTGCTTCCTCCTCAGCCTTGCGGGTCCACGTAGGTTGCAGATCAGCAATCCTTCTCTCCATGTCCTCTTTCCCTATACAAGGTACTGTACGAGCGGCATGTTGATAGACCCGGATGTGGTCTGGAAAGGCACTGTTGAACTCGGATGATCGTCCCACCCAGGAAAGACACGTCACGTCGCCCGAACCCATCACGATTTTCTGGAACAAACGACCAGTAGCATGTTGCTGGCTTTCGCCATGTTTGACGGACATCGTCACACCAAAAATGCCAAAGAGGCCATATGCCATGTCCACAGGTACTTTTGTGTCCCGTGTCGATGCTAAACAAAGTTTGACCCGGATGTTCTCTGTGCCTGGATGCAGGGCGAGGAGATTGTGCGCCGCAACGCCGGTTGCATCTTCCAACTCTTGCATGATATCTGCAGATTTTTTGTGGTTCGAGGATGGGTCATTCAGGTACGGCGTCCAGTCTTTACAGTAAAAACGAATGATGGGCGGCGCAAGGAGCTCTTGCAAGGTCCATCCGCGCGTCAT
>JBBPJS010001072.1:0-12243 GCA_038088835.1 Singerocomus rubriflavus | reverse complement strand
CTTGTGTCCTACCCTGCCTACCAAGGTGGCCTAGTGACAACAGTACAAGTAAGGGATGGTATTCGCCTGGCCCTCTTAACTGAGCCTCAGGAGTAAGCCATCTGGAGATAAAGCTAACCTCCACTCCTCCCTTCATCATTCCATCGTTCGTTCCTCTCATAACTGAACCACCAATGTCAGGCCAGAGAGCCAACTCGTACCTCAGCTAGTTCAAGCCACAGAACCTATGCAAGTATGGAACCCATTTGTTGTATCCAGAACACGAAACTATCAAAGACCACATGATGTACTTCTCTATCATACCAAGTACTGATGTTATACCTGTGATCCTGAGAGGCTATCATTGCTGTGTGGATCTTATCATATTAGATTAGGACTTTCCAGATATTTAAGCCACGAGTAGCATCGTGTCTCTCATTGGAACATCCTTTGGGGTTATCATACAGACCCAAGGATTTACGGTGACACTGCTTTCGTTCTCAAGGGTTGCAACCTGGTAATAGCTACGCGATCACCCAAGAGCCAGAACCCTCGCCCCAAGGCTCGAACATGATTATGCCTTTCCCATTAGGGGTTAGGTATTAGGATGAAGACAGAGCATCGTTGCAAGAGTACGATTGCTATCAAGGACTTGCAAGAGTAGTCCTGGAGTTCTAGATACAGAAGATCCCCCGACATGCAGTCCTCTCCTTTATCCAAAGACCTATCGACTGTCCTAGTCATCATCCCTTTCCTCCAACATCTATGGTTAAAGCCCTGTACTGAGATCTCTGGTCATCCATTGGGTTGGTTGGGTTGTGTTTGGCAGTGTAGCATAACTCATTGGTTCCGCAACAGATGTGACAGTTGTATGAGGTGGCAGCTAAGTAGTGCCAGTTCAACACTCCCTCTTGCTGAGTGCAGGGTTGCAAATGAAAGCATATATGTGCTAGAGAGCTGCAGTGAATGCTTAGGAGAATAATAATCACAGCTGAGATCTGAACTTCACAAATTTATTTTTACCCAGGTTCTTAGTGAATATATCAGCAGGATTATTACTGCCTTCAATGTAGTAGAGTGCTACCTGGCCATTGATAATGAGATCTCTGATGTGATGGAATCATAAGCAAATATGCTTGGATTATTTCTCTATGATAGAGTTGAATGCCATAAAGATGACTTCTTGGTTATCATTACAGATAAGGATGGTAGGAATATTAATCCCCAGTTCACTAAGTAATTGCTGTATCCAGATGTCTTGCAATAAGCAATCTGATGGCACCATATATTCCACTTTAGTGCTGAATGTGGCTATAGATTTCTGAGTGCATAAGTTTCAGGAAAAGATCTCACTAGCAAGCTTAAAAAAGAGGCCAGTTTGTGATTGGCTAGTGTGGGCATCTGAGGCCCAATTGGAATCTGTACATGCTATGATATCTGATTTAGACTTGCCATTATATATGAGGCAATATGATTTTGTGGTCTGTAGATAGCAGCAAATATATAGTGCCTTGTCCAAGTGCTTCTTAGAAGGGTTGGTGTTGAAATTAGCAAGCATGCACACAGCCACAGCCACAACCAGTCCAAATGACTGCCAGTGCTCATATGGCTTAATGCACCACCATTGCTTGTATATTGGACATTGTATAAACATTTTTGCTGCCTTCATCACATACTTACTTTTTTCTCTTATTGCTGTGTCTTACATATTTGGAGCTCTGCCAGCCTCTGATATCCCCTTTAGCCAGTATTCATTCACTTTTGTATATAAGATGCTTTTTGTACTCAAAGCACCTTAGTCTGTTGTCAAGCACATGACTGAGGTGAGATACTTGTTATTCAATATTACTATGTATTCATAGCTAACTCATACATAGTTACTTTTACTAGGTGAATATATACAGTCTGTTGTTGAGTGCATGACTGAGTTGCTTTTACTAGTTGCACACATCTCTTGATCAAGTGCTATTTCCCACAATTGGATATATGTCAAGATAATGTGGTGATAGCAAAAGCAATGTCAGGGTATGTGCCAAGCATAATATATATAGTGAGTGAAAAAACCATTGCAATATTTAACCTCAATTCAATACATAAAGCATATTGCAATTATATGTGGGCATTATGCTTAGTATTGATGAGATAAATTAATATACATACTCTTGGCTACATCATTGCCCCCTAGGTCATGTCATTCCACTCAGGGCCTACTGAGATATAGCCATTATAAAACAGTAATCTTATTGAAATGATTTATTCACTTTTGGTATTTGAGTATTATTAGTATTTGATATGGCCTCCTTTTGCTCTAAGCACTTCCTAAATCCTTCTGGGCATTCTTTCAATCAACTTCTCACACTTTTCAGCTGATATTTTTTCCCACTCCACTTCAATCCTCTCCCATAACTCCACTACTTCATTAGAAGGATTCTTATACTCTTCAAGCCTTTTTTTGATATATTCCCATATGTTATGACATTGCAACCACACCTTGTACTTTGTGTCATCAAGTGTGTGCATGACTACACCCTATTATGCAACCTAGCAAACAACTATACTTCTTGAACACTGGCATGAAGGATTTGATATGCAGAGACCATGCAGGGTTTTGCCAGAGACCACACAGATACACACTCAGAGGTAGCAAAGATATGGTGAAGAGTAGAGTGAAGTAATATCCTTAAGGTCTCAATCTAGCTAGGAGGTGAATGACCAAGTGGATTAGACTAAGGGGAATCAGTCACAATATATCCCGTATTTATACTACTGTACAATGTGCATGGACCAGGTGACATCATAGATAAGGTGTGAAAAAGAAGATATGGAGATTAATGCCTCAAGGCATCAAAATGAAAAAGAAGAAAAGAAGCAACAGAAATGAAAAGAAGGCTTTTTTCATAAGTGGAGATTAAATAGGCTGTGTCCATAAGGCAATCTGCAGGCATGACATCATCAGTCTAGGCCTGATCATGTGATCAGTCATGTGACCTAGTCATGTGATGAAGATAAGATAAGAAAGATAAGATCAAGAAAAGTGAAAAAGTGTAAAGGAAATGTACGATGTTATAACACTTCCCCCCCCTTAAGACTCATATTCCAGACGAGTTGAAGAGTCAGTGACCACAGTAAAGTTTTCATAAGTATTGAAGAGAGAGTTAAAGTCCACATTTTGCAGATGAATGCGACAGGAAGCTGAAGGATTCAACCTATGAAATTCAGCAATGGTCTCAGGAGCATTTTGCAAATAAATAGCCGGTTCCCAAGTATCATCTAAATTGTCCCAACCCCTCCAATGTATCAGATATTGAAGTTGACCATTATGCATTTGTGAAGCATGAATATGGTCCACTTCATATTCCTTATCACCTTCCTGTGTGACAGTGATTGCATCAGGTCACAAGACAGGTTGACCTGGCAATGTATTGACAAAAGGCTTCACATGCAAAATGTTGATGACTGGATGAATCCAAAGTCATTTTGGCAGGTCTAAACATAGAGCATTCAGCAAGATTTCAATAATCTTATATGGGCTCAACCATTTCTGTGTAAGTTTACAAGCTGAGTAGGGAAGAGTGTGGTTTTCTGTAGATAACCAAACCTATTGGCCTATACTGGGGTTAAAGGTTATGAGAGTATGTGGTGCATTAAGCATCTTGTCATGTGTCTTTTCAAGTGCCATTTTCACTTTAGAATAAGCCTTTGCATATTCTAAACCAAATCCACTGGTGGCATACTCAAATCCAAGTTGTGGTGCATAGTTACATGTAATGGAAAAAGGGGTAGACTTTGTAGCAGTAAAGAGAGAGTTGTTGTGGTGAAATTGAGCTAACTTGATCCAGTCAAGCCATTGCTCTTGTTTCTTTGCTACAAAGCTATGGAGATATGCAAGCAGTTCTCAGTTTATTCGTTCTGTCTGTCCATCAGTTTGAGAATGGTAGGCAGTGAATATTTTTTGAGAGATGCTTAGTATCTTGCATAGTTCTGAAGTGAATGCTGAAATAAACTGTGGTCCTCTGTTGGATACAATAGAGGATGGGAGTCCATGTGAACACCATACATTATCCCTAAATAGTTTAGCTAGTTCAAAGGAAGAAATAGATTTAGAACAAGGAACAAAAATAACTTCCTTAGAGAAATGGTCAACAATGATGTAAACAAAGTTGTTGCCATTTAATTCTGGAAAACCTGAAACAAAATCTATAGATATATCCTTCCAAGGTGAAGATGCAGTTGGAAGGGGAAGAGGTTTTACACCTGACAAATGTTGCTTTTCTTTGAAGATAGCACAAACTTGGCAGGATTTAATATATTGCTTAATATCACCAGTGATACCAGGCCAAGCAAAATAATGAGTGATAAGATGTCTGGTTCGACCTTCACCAGAATATCCCCCAATAGGAGAATTATGGCACAAAGTGATACACTGCATCCAGAGATTTTAGAGAATGTATATTTTATTTTCTTTAGTTTGGAAGAATTCTCCATTATAATTGAATGATGAGAGAATATCATCCAAACAAGTTTTTGTGGTGTTTTTAATGTTTTCTATAAAGGAGGAAGAAAAAGTGATGTTGCAAGCAAAACTAGTAGGTGGCAGCACTATAACATTAGTATTAATCTTTTCTGCTATATCACCATAGTCTGGTCACCTAGATAGAGTGTCGGCTTGACCATTTTGTGAGCCAGGTTTATATGAGATCTGAAAGTTAAACTCTAGAAGGAAAGCATGCCATCTTGCCTGCCTTGCAAACAAGTCTTGGGGTTTTTTCCAAAATTCTAGATTTTTATGATCTGTTCAGATTTCAAAGGTTGATAGACCTATTAAATAGTGCCTTTATTCTTTCAAGGCATGAATAATAGCAAGCAACTCCTTATCATATATGGGGTAGTTGCATTCTTCCTTCGAAAACGAATGTGAATAAAAAGTGTAGGGATGCCACAAGCCATCATCACATTGTTGCGATAAGACTGCACTGGTTGCAAGATCAGAAGCATCTGCTTCAATTCGCATAGGTTTCGAAGTATCAGAAAAGACAAGGAGGAAAGTGGATGTGAACTGTTGCTTAAGCTTGTCAAAAGCTTTTTGTTGAGATTCTGACCAGCAGAATTCTGTATCTTTCTTTGTAAGACTTATAAAAGGTTTGGAGATCTCAGCAAAGTTCTGTATGAAATGATGGTAGTAGTTGCATAATCCCAGGAAAGATTGTACATCTTTTAGCTTATTGGGGATTGGCCAATTAAGGATTGCATTGACCTGCATCTCAACTCCATGTTTCAAAATAACCATTCCTAGAAAGTCGACTTTTTCTTGCAAGAAATGACATTTGGATGGTTTAGCATATAAATCATTATCTTGCAATCATTGAAGTACTTCCCAAACAATATTTTCATGTTGTTCACAAGTTATTTTCTTCATGAATATATTGATGTCATCTAAATAAATTAAGATGGTGGCCCACATATCTCCATAGATATCATTCATTATTTGTTAGAATGTGGCTGGGGAATTAGTCATTCCAAAATACATAATGAGAGGTTTATAGACACCCTTAGGGGTAACAAATGCTCCTTTCTATTCATTGCCTTCTTTGATCCTTACATTGTTATATCCTCAACAAAAATCCAATGTGGTGAACATATTGGCACCTTTAAGTTGATTGATAAGAGTGGAGATTAGAGGGAGAGGGTAGGCATTTTTTATAGTGCCTTCATTAAGATAACAGTAATCCATTACCATTCTCTTTTTTCCATCTTTTTTAGGAATAAAGAATACAGGAGCTGTCTGGGGAGATTTAAAAGGATGAATATATCCTTTCTTTAACTTTTTTGACAGAAAGGTGCGAACTTCTTCCTGTTCTTGTTCCAACAAAGGAATGACCCTTCCCTTCTTGGGCATGAAGTCTTCTTTGAGCTCTATAGCATGATCCCAGGGCTTCCTCTCTGGCATTCTTTCAGATTCTTTTTCAGAGAATACATCTAGAAAGTCATGGTAAGCTTTGGGTACTTGCTTTTCAAGCTCCTTTTGCTCTTCAATGGTCATTTGACACATTTGACAAGCAAGTTGGGAATATAAATTACAATAAGAGGTGCATTTAGGGAATGAAATAGTTTTTTCAACCCAATTGATATTAGGGTTGTGGCATGCAAGCCAGTCATATCCTATAATAATATGATGTGTGCCAAGGGTAAAGACTAGTGCATCCAGTGCTTTAGTATGCCCTTGGATAGTGATAAAAAGAGTTACATAATGTGAGATAGATCCTTGAAGATTCTTGGATCCATCAGCATTAATAGCATCTAGTGGTTTGGGCAGGAGTTGAATAGGGAGACGGTATTGTTTAACAACCTGTTGATCAATGAAGATATTACAAGCCTCTGAGTCAAGAAAAGCTTTCAACTTGACTAAACAGTCTGTATTTTTGTATTTTATGTTGATTTGACACAGGACATTGAATTCACCATAATGGAAAAGAGAACTAGGGGGTTTATAAGTTATAGAGTGGACTTTGACTTGCCTTAACAGGGAATTAAGCACACTATGTTTGAGATCTGGTGCTGCGCTCGAATGAGATGCCCTGACAGATACACCAAAAGCTGTTTTTATTGCAGAGTTCAGCTCTGAGCTATCAAATACATTAGTAGAAGAAGGACTAGAATTGTCAGTAATAGAAGAAGAAGAACTAGATAAGAGTCCATGACCATTGATATCCCTATCATCTTTGGTCTTGCTTAGTTTAAAGAGATATTGTTAGCTGCAGCATTTCTCGCTTTTATAGCAAACTTGTCCCTGTAGTATGCCTCAGCTTTATCAGTCATATAGACAGCATGGACAGACGTGCTGGACTAGGAAGCATTGTTCTGCAAGGACGACCTTGCTGGAGGAACAACAGTTTGTTGCATAACTTGATACAAGTCATGCATATCATATAATTGTGCTAAATGCCAACCATCTTTATTAGCTTCTTCTAAGAATTCTATGCCTACCATTTGAGTAGTAACATACTCCTGTTCAACAGGAGAAGAGTGGTAGACAGAGGGTTGCCCCCATTGATTATACATCACCTGTTGTCATACAAATCGACAAGGGTTTATAGGACAGTTGACATGAATATGCCCAGATTTCCCACATTTATAGCAGAGCCTAGGAGGGGCAAAACGATTATTGATCATGGGGGGTCAATTGGGATTCATAGGAGTGGTTTGTTGGACACTTATGTCCATTGGAGCGCCTTGCCCTGGCTGTGTACCAGTGGCTGTGAAGCGAGATGGTGGAGGACCTTATAGTGTAGAATAAGACTGATTAGGTGACCAGAGCCTGGACTGAGGTCTTTGCATGATATAAGAAGGTGGCACGTTAGATCATGGTTGGAATGTCATGAAATTTTCCTGTTCCTCTCTTTCTTTTTCGAAAGACATGCCAACTTCTAAAATCTTGGTGCACCACTTCATTCAAGTTGCATTATGTTTTCATAAATTAACCTGGTGGTAAATTGGTCGATCTACCAAACATTTTAGAAGTATCAGACAATAGTCATCCACAACTTCTGCTTCATTGGCTAACATTTTGAAATGTGATAGCCAATTAAAAGTATTGTGTCCATTCTGCCTTAGGTTCTCTAGCTTTGTTAGTAATTCATGGGCTAGAGAATCAATTCTAAAATAGTGAGCAATCTTGGCTTTTAGAGCATCCCAATCTGGCCATGCTGAATCACCTTTTCAATTGGCCATGGCATTTCCTTGTGCATCAAGTATCCATTCCTTTTCTTCTTGCATACATTCTTCTATTTCAAGGTGTACAAAAAGAGCAGCCTGTCCTCCTTCAAATCTAGACAAGACAGTGATACAACGGAGCTTATCTGATCCCCATTGCTGTATGTCTTGCCAGACGTGTACTTTGGTCAGCCATAGATGTAGGGTTTCTCTTTTGCTGTTCTAGTTTCCTGAGTCTGCGATTTTCTTTGTTACATCTTTCTAATGTGATTGGGAATTGATGTTCAGTGTCAACTGAACAAGGTGATTTAGGATATCAGCGAGCTGCTGGTTAGTAGACATCCTTGGGGGCATGATAGGAGTAGGAGAAGGTGGTGAAGAGTAGTGTGGTGTGTTTACTAGAGAGTTTGAATTGTCATTGTCAGAATCAGAGGTCCCTCTATATGAGGCAAATGGATCAAAATGTGTATTGAAAAGTAATCTAGGCTACAGGGCCTAGTAACCTAAGAGCATATGGGCAAAAGCGTAGGTTATATCGACATTTAGTAGAGTATACGAGGACTTTTTTCTTGTGCTCAACCTTCTTCTTTTTCAAGGCCTTGAGCTTTGTTTCATAATGCTGTATCTTAATCTCTACTTTGACAAGTCTCTCTTGCTCTCTTCACTCAAAATATTTTTGTTCAACAACAGTAAAACATGCCTTAATACACCACCTAATCCAATCCTGGCTAAATTCTTCAGATTCAGATAGAATGTATCTTGTTATGTTTGCAAGGTCTTCTTAGGTGATGGGATCTGAATAATCTACATAATCGTAGATGTAATCAGGAATGGGCAAAGGGGAATTTGGTACGACAGGTTCGACAACTTCTTCTGGCCACCCAAGGAAAGATGTGGCTTTGATTGAGTAGTGAGAGTAGGGGCCAAGCTCAATATTGGTTTGAACTGGATGGTCATTAGGATCAATGGAGCAGTGCAGCAGGGAATAATCAGAGAGAGAAGTGGACACTAAATCAAATGCAAAACTGGGCATGTAAGACAGTTTAATTCAAGTGTTATGCAACCTAGCAAACAACTATACTTCTTGAACACTGGCATGAAGGACTTGATATGCAGAGACCATGCAGGGTTTTGCCACAGAGACCACACAGATACACACTCAGAGGTAGCAAAGATATGGTGAAGAGTAGAGTGAAGTAATATTCTTAAGGTCTCAATCTAGCTAGGAGGCAAATAACCAAGTGGATTAGACTGAGGGGAATCAGTCACAATACACCCCATATTTATACTACTGTACAATGTGCATGGACCAGGTGACATCATAGATAAGGTGTGAAAAAGAAGATATGGAGATTAATGCCTCAAGGCATCAAAATGGAAGAGAAGGAAAGAAGCAACAGAAATGAAAAGAAGGCTTCTTTCATAAGTGGAGATTAAACAGGCTGTGCCCATGAGGCAACCTGCAGGCATGACATCATCAGTCTAGGCCTGATCATGTGATCAGTCATGTGACCTAGTCATGTAATGAAGATAAGATAAGAAAGATAAGATCAAGAAAAGTGAAAAAGTGTAAAGGAAATATATGATGTTATAACATATCCTGTGTACTTTGTGTTAGTGCATGGGTATGAATATCTATTCCTCATGACTTCCCTGGTCACATGATCACCTCATTCCTTTTTCACATTGTCACATTCCCATCACATAATCCACATCTTAACCCCTCTTTCTTCTTCTCATGACTCTCATGACCCCTTACTGATCATCTAGATTCCCTCCCACATCCTCAAGGCTTTCATGCCTTCCTTATTTCTGCCTTTACCATCCGATCAGTATGATCTTCTATTGAGATAACATCTTGATCATGACCCTGCAGGATTTTAATGATCTCTGCCACAATTACTCTTTCTGATCTTTCACATCTTGTGATCGATCTTCCATTCTACTGTAAGCCCTACATTTATATTAGCTCTTCCATTTCTCTCTATATGAATGCCTAACCTTTCCCTCATGGACTACACCCTTTACCTTATCTACCTATAGCATTAATAGCATAATATTCTAGACCCAGTCATAGCTTGGTCTATGCATATCTTTGTAACATATATAAGGGGTTGTGCAAGGGCTGGTGTTCTCCCAGCCAAATCCACTTGTTCACCTCTTCTACTCTGCCTTAACTGGTGGCCTAGTGAAGTTTAAGGAACAGCAAGTAAAAGAGTAGCTATTTGCCCACCTGGTCTTCAGACTGCCTGAAAGTAAGGCATTGCTCAGAAGCAGTCTTATCCTCCACTTTTCACTCTTTTATTTATAACTGTGTGATCATGCTAACTCAGGACTCAGTCAAGATAGGACCCAGTCAAAACAACCTGAAAGACATTCATTATCAAGAAGTGCTTTGTGAAGATAACACCACATAACTCAAGAGTCTTATTGCAAGCTCAAGACAATGTTATACCTGTGGGTCATAAAGGCATATGCTGCTGTTGTCCCTTATTATATTGATATTCTATCTATTAGTGTTCCTACTTGTCTGAGGGCTTGTAGAAGATCTCATTGGGAATACTGTGTGTTGACCCCAAGATGGGGTGGCACCCCTAACCAGCTTTTAAGGGTTGCAACCTGAAGATAGCAACATGATTATCCAAGAGCCCAACTTCTCACCCCATGGCTCAACCATGATTATGCTAGTCTTATAGGAGCTAGTATTAGGAGGATGCATACTAGATGCAACAGTCCTGGTAATACTGACAATGCAAAAGTTTGTCAAGGTGTTGAAAATTACCCTTTCCTCATTCTTCAATTCCCCTTTCTGCTGTTCAGCATTCTTCCCTTCATGACTACTCAAGAATTCTCTTGGTGATGCCAGATCACCCAACAGGTTATGGTGATGGATATTGTTGCACGACCTAGTAAAACACTATACTTCTGAGAGGACAATCACAAAAGCTTGCTGTTTCGCAGACACTATGCAGAGTCTTGCCACAAAATCCACAAAGGCACACAGACAACAGGGTGAGAATATAAGGGTAAGGATAAGGAGTAATATCCTGAAGGTCTCAACCTACTAGGAGGTGAATAACCAAGTGGATTAGACTAAGGGGGATCAGTTGCAATATACCCTGTATTTATACTACACAAGGATGCACACAGACCAGGTGACATCATAGATAAGAGATAGCAAAAATAGAAAAGAAGAAGCGGAGATTAATGCCATGAGGCATCAGAATGGAAGAGAAGAAAAGAAGCAACAGAAATGAAAAGAATGCTTCTTTTATAAATGGAGATTAAACAGGCTGTGCCCATAAGGCAGCCTGCAGGCATGACATCATCAGTCTAGGCCTGATCATGTGATCAGTCATGTGACCTGTCACCTGACCTAGTTATGTGATGAAGATAAGATAAAAGATCAAGAGATAAGATAAGATAAGAGAAAGAAAGAAAAGTGCAAAGGAAATGTACGATGTTATAACAGATATAGACAGAGTTGTTATAGTGTTTCTCTGGTTGCTCAACACCATAGGTGTTTAAAAGAGTTAATATCAGAATACTGGGCAGGCCATATTATAGTTTTGAATTCCTATTCATCTAGCCATTCCTTAACCTTTTTGCATGTATGCTTGAGATCATTATCTTGCTGAAAGATTATATTAAAAGGATTGAGATCATAGTACTGTATGGAGTTCTGCAGCTTATCCTTCAACATTTAAAAGTAGAGATCTTCATCTATTCTACCATTAATCTTAGCAAAATAGCCAACTCCTTGCCAAATTATATAGCCCCATATCATGACAGAACCCCTTTTAAACTTCACAGTTCCCTCTACTAGCCTATTACTAAGACTCTTATCTGGCTTTTTCCATGCCCATTTGCAACCATCTAATTCTAGGTAATTGATTTTGATCTCATCTGATCAAATAACATGCTTCCAATCCTCTATAGTTCAATCTTTATGAGCATAGGCAAAGTCCAAACAAGCCTTGCAATATTTGGCAGAAAGTAAAGAAGATTTCTTCTTGACTATAGCCTTCATACCAGACTTTTTCAAGTACTGGTGGATTGTATTAGAATTGAGAGGTTGGTTAATAATGTTGAAAAGAGTTTTGACAACCTGAACAGCAGTTTTTGCCTTGCCACTAGAAAAAAGATAAATATCATGTCAAATATTGGTAGAAGAAAGTTTGGATGGGCAACCACCAAAGGACTTTTCTAGGTTTGGGCACTCTTTGGAGTGAAGCCTAGATACAGTAGAGACATTGAGGCCCATATGAGAGGCAATAGAGTGGGCAGAATGTTCAGCATGAAGCTAAGCCAGAATAGTAGCTTTCTAATAAATAGAAAGAGATTTGATGATAGTAAAAGCAGGAAAAAAAGTGTGTGGGAACTGTTTGAAACTTAGACATAGTATATCTTTGTTTATGGTATCAAACAAATGCAAATATTCACATATATACATAAAATCTCATGCATAATTTAAAAGTGAATAAACTGTTGCAATGAGGTTACTGTTTTATAATGGCTATATCTCAGCAGGCCCTGAGTGGAATGACATGACCT
>JBBPJS010001071.1:0-12247 GCA_038088835.1 Singerocomus rubriflavus | reverse complement strand
GCGCTCGACGTGCTTGATGAACAGCTCGTCGAGTCTGGAGGGGGACCACTGGTCTGTGATACACGCGAACGTTGAACGCCTAGTAACCTCCGCGGCCTACTCGTCTTGCAGATGTTCAAGGACTCCGCGCCACCCCTAGATCCGGTTATTCTTGCATGGTGCTCAGACACCCGCCACGAGGCAAGAACCCTCACGCTCAAGTGCCGTCCTAACCGTATTTGAGGCGCTGAGATCCGGAGCCACTTGTGCTCTTCTGTTGCTGTACCACCGTTGCACACACGGAGATGGCTTATGCCCGCTCGAAGCATCAACGTTGCATGTTTCAGGTGAGACGACGAAGCAGAACAGGCGCGACTTTTTGCGGTTGGTCTGTCTCCACCTGTCAACGAATCTGTCCGCTCTTTCGCGCCGCTGAGTGATATCAGCCG
Organism: Singerocomus rubriflavus; assembly: GCA_038088835.1. NCBI lineage: Eukaryota > Fungi > Basidiomycota > Agaricomycetes > Boletales > Boletaceae > Singerocomus > Singerocomus rubriflavus. The sequence goes on along the minus strand of JBBPJS010001071.1, from coordinate 11,819 downwards.
AGCTTCCGAATCACGGGGTCCGCCCGTCCGCTTATCCGCCCGAGCTCCTCAAACGCAGTCCGGTGCGCAGGAGCTTATGGTCGTCATTGACATGCACACTGATCAAGCGATTTCTAGATGTCCGGGCTTATCGGACCATCGCAGCTGGCATGTCGCCCATTGAACCCACTCAATCTTGCAGGGATCTATGCCTTCCAACATCGGTCCCTCAAGCCTTCTTGATGAGGGTCTCTTTCACGAGGTCGATCACAGTACGATGTAGTCGCTGCTGAGCGTTGGAATGGATTGTACATTCTGCACGTGTCCCCAGGCAGATTGTCTAGGCAATTCCCGACAACATGACGCGAGGCCGTTCGTGGCTACAGTATCTGCCAGGCCAACGCCCAAGCACTCACTACCGTCTTTGGCTCGTGCGACCACGAACAATAGCGGTCACCCCATGAAGCGTTCTCGCACGATCTTCTTCAACATCACACCTACAACCAGGGAGCATACCAAGCGTAGGAACTTTGCTTTGCGAGGCGTACAATGTTTTCATTTCATCTGGGAGCAAAGAAGCAGCGAATCTTCAGTTGCCCGCGGGTGTATTTCTGGAAAGCATTCAACGCTGGACAATGAGGTCGGCTGGTCCCGAAATGTCTGAACGTGTAAGCTCAGCTGAATGGTGACGTTGACAACCCAGAAAGATACGTTCCTCGCAGAAGTCCATCGGCATCTGTCTATCGTGGTCAAGGCTACCCTGTCGTGATATATCACGCTCGTCATGATACATGTTGTTTATTTATTGATATCCATCGCTTACCATTCCCTTTATGCCTTGGTCCCATGCGACTAATATAGAACAAGTATAGCCACGTCGCCCTCGGGTATTTACACCTGTACGCTATGACAAGCCCACCTCAGTTCGTTCCCCCAAACTGCGCTGAGATCGTTATCCTATCGCCACCATCTTCTTGTATGCATGACATCATCTGCCTCGTTTATGTTTCACCCGACCTAGGTTGATATTCCTAGCTTCGTTTTAATGATTGCGCGTGTGCAGTGCACTGTGTCAACAGTAGTTAGCATGTCCCATCCTGTCTGCTGCGCCTCTTGTCGACCGGCGTCTGATAAGCTTGGAAACCTTTTTTCATACCAGTGGGGCCAAGCAGCACTCTTAACGTCAAAGGATTCGTGCTGTCTCTCATACGACAAACGTTTCATGGCCGAGTATCGTCAAGTAGCTACACTATAACCCTCAGAACGAGTCAGTTTGGATCATTGTCGTCAGTCCAGGGCGAGCAGATGACACCAACGAGCGTCACGATCCACTCAGAGGGTCGAGTAGTCTGAAATTTGCTGAGCGATGCCCTCAAACACTTCATTTCGGGCTCGTCCGCGATGAAGACACCTATTCCAATTACACATGCATACGTGCTAGCATATGAACTTTGCAGAACAAATTGTTGACAGGTTTGCAAAAGCGGCTGGTAGTAACTCACAAAGGACATTACGTTCCACACCTAAACTAATATTAATTAAGTTAAGGGGGACTACTCACGCTAGACAAAGCAGGGTTTTTTGTGAACCTTTTTTTTTTCTAGAAAGCTATTATGTTCTTGATGAAGTTATGCACCTAAATTGGACATAAAAGGGATTCAAGAAAGCAAACGGGACAAAGGTGGGGGAACACTGCTTCAAGTGCACTCAAGATAGTGGTTCAATGGAGGTGATGTTTGGATTTCCGATCGGCGTGAGTTCGAACTCCGCCTACAGTGCCTGAGGGGGAATGTCGAGACGGCAACCCCGGTCATTCAACTCCCGCCGTTGCCGAGTTTCGGCTTGACGCGCTGTGACAAAGCTTGACTTGGCCTTGGGCACTACGAGTAAAAAGCAATGGACTTCCTGAAGCACATAATACTCAAAAATTTTGCCGAGGATAGTGAGTGGTACGACGCTGCGATACATCTAATCAGTTCCACTACTTAGACATACCACAGCTGTGGTCTGGTACCCAACCTCGTAAGAAGTTTGCTAGTGTATTCAAAGGCCTCGTTTTGTTGTCAGTGACGAGCCGAACCTCGTGATGGATGGGCAGACCCCACCGGACCTTCATGCATTGGTTTGTGGCTCAGAACAAAGATATGTGGCTCAAAAGCAAGACTATAAAGTAGTCCGCGTTGGTATGGGTATCTTCGTGCTCTTTTCACTCTTCTTTCCCTCCCATCCTCTGTGATATCGTATAGGACGCCTTTTCTGCACCTGAGCCACATCCAGTGATTACAACCATGACCACGCTTGTCGGCGTGTTCTTTGGAACACGATATATACTCACGGTCAGTGGTCATCAAGCCGTTCCAATGTCCGTTCGTACCTGTATATCGGCTCTCGGACTACTCATCCAGCGACGTGCAAGACAACACATTTTTCGAAATTCCCATCACCACCACCCCCTGCACATATAAAGCGGATGTCAGGTATGTCACCTGGATTCCAACACGAGGGCTGAAACCGCGGTGCCGACAGAGGTCCAGCTCGACTCGTCGACGCTGTACTTATACTGCCACCCAGGAGACGGAGGGTGCCATATGTTCGAGGTAGCGAGGCGTGCACTCGTGCCGTCACGGTAAGTATTTGGAGTAACCATGTTCATTCTTCGTTTCATTCGGCGGCTGCTGGTCTCTTTTTTTCCCTCTCATATTTCACGTTTCCTGATCTGCCTTTGGATATCGTGAGGGACGAATTCTGAAGTCGTTTTACGATGAAAGAAGTCGTCTCCGAGGGCACTTTGGTGGATGGGCAGTCCTCACGAGCTGCATCGATTGTTAGACCGAGTCCTGATTTTCCGGTTACAAGCTTGGTTTGCCAACCCTGTCCCCTTTCCTAGAGTCCTTTCTTCGTACCGCTCAACCACATTCTTACCATATCGTTCACAGTAATACCCACAAGGTATTATCCGCCGACCTCAAGGTGGCAAAACTATTTCCACTTCTCTATTACCGACGGTAATACTAATTTCCATGCAACCCTGCATATATTATCCACTCGGATTCACGCATCCTCTTCTCATTTAGTGCGCCCTTGCTAGTCCCAAGTGCGTATGGGTCAAATGCACGGCGCAGGAAGTGTCGGTCCTACTCACCAGAGACTGGACATACCAACATGGGTCGAAAGGGCAAGTCGTCGATCTCTTTTTCAGAGGACCTCATGGTTGACTATCGCTCACGCAGCGCGGAGATGGTATCTGGTAGGCAGGGAGTCACCTGCTTCAGTACCCTGATCAATTTTATTACGAAAAATACCAGAGTGCTGGAGGACGAGTAGTTTTCAGACGGCATGCTGGTTCAGGAACCTATCTATATGCACTGTCCATACCGCCAAACTGGTTGAGAGTAAGAGTGGAGGTGAACCTGCGTGCGGATGCATGAGCGCTTCCCCTCTCTGTACCTCCAGTGGTTCTGATGCTACGCCCCCATCGATGGGCCTCTGCCAGGCGCCTAACTGCTGAGGAATACACGGATGAGGTATGTCTGACGCTATAGTGTATGTCTCTTCACCTCAGGCTGATGCTTCAACCACAGTGGGATAACACGCTGGGCCACCACACACCATCCAAATCCGGGATGCAAATGACTGAGGAAGAGCAGTCAGGCCAACCAATTATTCCAAGACATATACTTGTAACTCTCAAAACTGCGGATCCATCTTCAGAAGAAGCGCAGTGTTGACAGGCTCTTCATCCACCGAATCTGTGGAATCGTGGAGGGGTCATCTGCTAGTGAGTCTTGCCGAGTTTAGTTCTTTTTGTGATTCTGACTGATGATCTGTCCGATAGTGTCGCGGGGACGTACTCAAACGCCAGCTTATAATGGCACTAATGGATCTACGTAAGTTTATCCCCCCTATGAGCGACATTTTTGCACTCTGAAAGTCCGCATTCTGGACATGCATGTTATTTTGCAATGTCTGTCACTAGCAATTCTGTGAGAAAAAGAGAACGGAATGAGGTCTTGTTGGAACCACAATGACAAGACTTGAAGAGGAAGACCTGACCTTGATCATGCATTGCACCGCTGTGCAATCACAGGTGTGATAGCGCGGTTGAAGCCAATACATGACTTGGCCACATCACATTCTTCCACTGCTGTGCCATTGATTGGTTGTGCCATTTCCCACCCCTTTTATAATGCATCACTTCCTGGGTTGCTATCCATTACAACCTGGGAACCATAGGTCCTGGAAGTCGGCATGGAGTCCCAGTCCCTTTAGCTGAGCTCTGCAGTGTGCTCAGATCGTCCGGTTCGTGTTTTGTCATCCCACGATTTATTCTTGTGGATTCGAACGGCTAACTTGCTTACAGTGTAGACATTGGTTAGTCAGACGAAGCAACGAGGATCTAGAAGACCTGACTCCGACCATTGCATTCTGCACATGCAGAGAGGCACGAATGGTCGTCGCGTGCTGTGCATACACACCTGGATACACTCCCGGTCTGGTACTCTCTCAGCTCAACCAGACCGGACTTGGATCAGTGTCACAAGGCTTAAATACTGTATAGCCGCAGCTGCAGCGTCTACTTCTCCCCACCCATCCCCTGGTAGTTCTACTCTCCACTCCACGAATGTCTCCGAGGTTAGGACCACAGTGACGGCCTTGTCTAACTCCTAACCCTTCAACTATCTAATCTTCGCTCCCTTGGGCCTATGTGCGTATGGGTCAAGCACCAGTTTCTCCTATATGCCAGTTCCCCCAAGCTACAGTCCAGACTACCCTGGCCAGGATTCATGCCGCCAACGGAGGACGCAGCTCCACCTGGTACTTTCCATGCAACGCGTTATCCTCCCTTTCATATGCGCTCTGGATATACTGCAAACGCCACTATCCTTTTGTTGGCAAGAATGCAGTAGCTGCCACTAACGATATGACTTAGCTAGCCTCTGACCACCACCAACAGCACCATTCGATATGGCTGTGGATGACTGGCAAGTTGCGCGCATTGACCACGACAGGTAGTCTACAGTAAGACAAGCTTGGGAGAAAGTTACACGTGGATATAAAGCACCTGACAGACAAGAGGGTGAGGCAAATGGGCAATCTGCAAATGATCAGATGAAGGTATGTACTGGATGCCGGAGACACTTGCCTCTCTGCTCTGATTAGATATTCTGTACTAGACAAGAGGGCGCTGAGAGATCCGTGGTTTACAGAATTGCTCGTCGATTCCTATCTGTCTCCGGACATCAATGGGTGGAGCTAATTGGCCAATTCTCACCCCAAGCACCTACCTTTGACGCTCGTCCGGGCACGTATGCATTAATAACAACCACTTCTGCTTGGTCTCCTGGGGGTTCGACGCTCCAGCTCTCCGGTGTCTCTGAGGCTACGACGTTATCAGACACCTCTACCAGCCGTTCCGCTGGTAAAAGAGAGCGAATCGCGTCCATGGATGAGGTATGTCTGACATGTTGGAATGCATCTCATCATCTGAGAATTTTATTACCATAAGGCGACGCAGATGGCCATCATGGGTTATCTTTGAACAGCCAAAATTCCGACGACGGGGAGAAGCCCTGCAGGAAAAAGAAGAAACTTAGGTGTGACAGGGGCTCTACCTATGCCGCACTTGTGAAACAATCTATTCAGTCTGTCTCGGAGAGACGCGCTAAAACGGCACATCGTTACTGTACGCGAGACGTTCGCACCGCTTCTCAATCACAAATCCATCGATATCTTGTGTCCTCTGCGAAGCAATGAGAACGTAGAAAACTTGACTCTGACCACTATAATACAGCCAGTGGCCCGGTGTAGAAATACGCCCTACCCACGATCTCGCCGTACAACACCCGCACGTGGCAGAGACTCTCTGTCTACCCTCCCGGCCCGCGGGTACTTGTTGAAAAGGGAATTGCTCATATGCCGTGTTTGTTTTGATGGTTGGACAGTCATCGCATAATCCGTGAGAACAGTTGCGCTGACGAGATTCTTTTTTGTCTCTTGATGTTAGTTTGCTTAGGAGCTGTCAAAGGGCGTGTTGAAACCTCGCATTGTGATGGTGCACGAAAGGTTTATGGTACTTACAAGGCCAGCTTAGGATTTCGCTTGCCTTTGCACCCTCGCAATACTGCATCCTTCATCTGTGTCCTTCCTATTGCTTGTTGTCGACATGTGTGTTGTTATCCCCCATAGCAGACGTTTGTACATCAACATTGACACCCAGTCCTATTCTTTGTAATTTACTTGAGAGTCCTCTAGTCGTACACAAAAGGTCTAGAGAGTTTGCAAGTTTTTCACCGTAGATGTCAGCGTGCTTCTAAATACCCTCCTCCTCGTCCTCGTCACCTGAAACCTCTGCGTTCTCCTGCCCGGCCTTGACCATCAACTGTGCCAAATCTTGCTCTTCCGTTTCTGAGACTGCTTTGGGCTGCAACACCAGAATGTCACACATGCTCATGGAAAGTAATGTCATTGCAACCTACTTTCATCTTCACAACCAACGCTCCTCCTTGGGACTCGATCGATCCCTGAATGGATTCGATCGCGCGCTCGAGACGGTCGACTGCCACAAACTGTTGGGACGCACATCAGTGTCCCGAAATATCGATGCCATGCATTCGCATCGGTTGTTTCTCACCTTGTCTGTCGCATTCGTGCTCAGCACATAAAGCGGTGGGGCAACTAGTTTGGCTTTTATCGGGACGGTCTCGTTGCTCTCCTTCTCGCCTGCCCGTAGGGCCTTTTTGATCGCGTCGATACCGGCCGTGGTGTAGCACGTCAACTCGATGTCCGCTCGAAGTTTGATAGGCTGGGGCGTCAGTCGTCGTGCGATGGTGCTCGTCAGCGCTACGATTGTGGCAGGATTGGGTGGGTTGGCGAGCGTCGCAAACACCGTGTCTTGTTCGCTATACCCCACATGTCGACACACATGATCAGCTAGGGCGGTGCGAATGCGGGGTCAAAGGAACGACAGAATGATCCACGTACGTGAGCGCCAACTTGAACGCATCGTACGGATGCCCGTAGGTCTTTCCGAGCGGCCAACCAACCTGCTCGTACAGTTTTTCCAACCGGGCTTCTTCGCTCGACCCGCCGGGAACTTCTTCCACGGCGGTGGTTGCACCTTCGTCCTCTGTGGGAGCGGAGGCATCGACAGAAGCTATTTTGGATGCGACGTGCCGCATGATCGAGGCCACTGCTTTGGATTTCATATACCGCTCTTCGCACTTGGTGATATCTTCTGGCGATACACGGCGTTTTGAGAGATCGATGTAACCTGACGATTGGGTTCGGGGAGCGATTCAGTTTGAGATGCTCGACGTCCAGGTGTGTGCTCAGACGTGCCTTTTTCACGATCCACCCTGAGTACGACGACGACTTCGTTCCTACCCACTCTGATTAATTTTTGAATTGATCGTATGCGTCGTCTCGAGAGCTCGGAGAGCAAGATCATCCCCTCGATGTTGTCATATTCGAGCTGTCCTCGGAGTGCATCCGTCGGCTGTCTGTGCGTTGGCCGGTCATGAAGACGGACTCACTAGCTTCACATAGGCGCCCATCTCTGCGATCTGACGAACCTGCACCATGACCAGTTCGTCAACTTCTGGATAGCGTTGTTCATAGTACCGCATGGCTGCTGTTTTTCTTTTCGGATCTGGGACAGTTAAACTTGTTTGAGACGAAAAAGCGCACCGCAAAAAGATAATCAGAGTCGATTACGTAATGCAATATCTATCTAGAGAGTTACATGTACGGCCCTTCTTTGTCTCCCTCTCCCTCGGACTCTGATTCATCATCAAGAACACTGAGGGTGTGATTTGGATTAGGAACTAGGAGGTCCTCCGTGCTTCTCGATGCCAACTCTGTGCGGGGACGAGCGATCCAGATCATCTAACGAATCGTTGCTAAATGCAGTAGACCGACCTTTGTCCTTGCGCGACTCTTCATAGCTATTTCCGAGTTCCGCGAGAATCGCGTCCTGCATCACGGCAACTTCCCCCGCTGACTTGCATGTCTTGTACTTCTCTAAATATACACTATGAAACACATTAATTCTGTACGTGGCGATATGGAAGGCGTCTGTACTTGCCTATTGACCTTCCAAAATGCGTCTCCCCAGCCGAACCCACTCAGGAGGGTCTCCGCATGCTGGTCGAATCCGGTGATGTAGAATGCGGCGGCAAGGGCTTCGACACAATTAAGTCTCCATGGTTTACCATAATTCGTTGGGTTGGTGGCGAGGAGATATGGAACTGGATCACGGAATGAGCCCAAAAAAACGCCGAGTGGCGCCCACGTACGCAAACGCTCGTGAGGGCTGGCTATCTTTGCAAAGGGAACATCATCTAGACGTGCCCACGAACACTCGACGACCGCGAGCCCGTCTTTAGCCACGATGTCTCTATCAGCTGGACTGACAACGGAAGTACCGTTGGGCCTTAAGAGGACAAGACGAGAATCATGAACACGGCCAGACCCACACGCCACCATACGCAACGACTCACGATACGACGACGCCACGGAAGCGCTGTCCTACTCTGAGTTCCTTGATGAGACCAAGTCTGGCAAGCTTCTTTCCAGAGCATCTGCGCGGGTCGCAATGATCAAAGTCCTTTCTCGTGTGGTCAGGAGGTCTGCGGAGTCCAATGTCGCGACACGCACCCACATCGCTAGAGGGATGTCCATTTTAGCTGGACGGTGCGCTGGCTGATCGTCGACGTCGCCCTCCACAAGGCTGTCTGGCTTCGCATCTGGATATTCGTCGTATCGACGTCGTTTGCTGTGGTCGACATGCAGGCGCCTCCTCGTCCGCGACGATGTGTGTCCCTTGCCCATCGTCCCAACGTCGCACTATTTAACCCCCCGCCCACCTGTCCATCGCGACCCCCCACTCCTTCCAGACGCGGAACCCTAACCTGACAACACGTGTTTTCCGTCCGGCAGACTTTCTGGCTTCATTGCTCGTCGTCGTCGTTGCCGTCGTCCAACACGTCGTCTTCATCACTCATGGCGACGAACAGCCCTCCTCCTCCCGGAATACCTGAAGCATCGCGTCTCTCCACGCAAACCTGGCAAAGCGACCTCCTCGAGCTCTTCCACAACGCCAAGGATCGCTTCCCGGATGTTGTATGGGAACTGCATCCAGAGGACGATCACGACACCACCGAAGAGGTTTGGGGCCACAAGGGTGTGCATGGTCATCGCGGACGTCGTCGCCAGCTGACACCTTCATAGCGATCGTATATGCGCGTGCCCCGCCTTCGTTCCAAGCGCGCTACTTCTCCTTTCGCCCTCCGCCCATCGCGTCCCCGACACCATACCCATCCACGCCTTCCCCAGCACCAGCACAATCTTCTGCATCGCTCGCTCTGACTCTGGATTATGCTCACAATTCACGTTCACCTTCCCCATACCGTTCCTCGTCCGCCTCTCCATCTACCAATCAAGGTGGCGTTCTTCGTCTTACTCAACAAATATCCCCCGCCCTCTTCTCCAATGAGCTGGAGTACCTGTACACAGGAAAAGGTTTGGGAGAAGCCTTTGAGTTTCTTTTTGATACCTCCGAGTCACGCGAGCTTGTTGACGCGGAGGAAAACCGTATCGACAAGCTCCGCAAGGACCTGGTCTACATGTGGCGTTCTCGTCTCTACTCTGACATTCGTATCTCCCTCACTGGCACATTCTCAACATCGAACCCAGAGCACACAACCGCGATTTTCTCCTCGCACCGTTTCATTCTTGTCTCTCGTTCCCCATACTTTCGAACCCAGCTCCTCAATTGGGGACCCAAAGCTGCGATTGCGGCTGGATCATCCACACCGTCTGAACCACTCACCGTAACCCTCCCTTCTCCGCCATTCACCCCCGCGTCCCTCCATTTCACCTTGGGGTATATCTACACTGGTACCCTTGTTTTCTCTCATCGCACATATGACCTCGATACCGCGTTCGCTATCCTTCGATCCGCAAGCTATCTCTCACTCCCCCACCTTTACAACGAGATTCAAGCTCGCATCGTCTACGAAATGCTGCACGGTCTCTATCACGCGTTTCTCGAATTTGACGAATATGAGCGCATCACCAGTGCCAAATGGGGTATTGGCGGATGCCGGTGTCGCCAGTGTGCTCGCAGGGTTCCACGCGTGCTCGAGTTCGCGCTCACAGACGATGTCGCTAACAACTACCTGGAACGCGGCGCCCGACGTGCACTGGTAGGTCTGTTCGGGGAAGGTTGGTGTAACGCCGAATTCGCCGCTCTACCTCAAAAAATACGGGATAGCGTTGTCAAGGGCGTGGGTAAGCGCACGACGCCCACCAATGTGTTTCCATTACTTTTCGCCGCCCAACATGCGATGAAGAAGCTGAGTGCCGCCATTGATGCGTGGGCGGACGTATCGAGGGAGATGGTTACGACAGCTCAAAAAGCAATCGATGAATGTCTTGTGAAAGAAAGTGAGTCATGCTTTGAGCAGGCAGAATGGGTCGAGATGTTGGAAGGCGACGGGGTCGGATTTGAAGATGGAGAAAGAGCGGGTTGGGTCATGGAGGCGCTAAAGAGGGCAATGAGTGAACGCTATGCCGCAACTGTTTACCAGGTGCGTCTCTGTCGACTCTATCGTGAATTGGACGAAAGAGTCTTGATCGATGTTTGATCCTCGCCATAGACGCTTGTGTCCAGCATATTACTTCGTCCACATGTTACAGATACGGACTCAACAATGCTCTCGCAGACGTCACAGATCCGTGCACAAGTAGAAGATGCCCGTGTCGATTTGCTGCGATGGATCAGAAAACGGTGGATGGGGATACGCCAAGAAGGTGGCTTCGACGCCCTCGAGGGATGGTCGATCAAAGAAATATCTCAAGGTGTGATTTGTCTCAGCCTTGTCTCACGCGTTCATTGATCTGTTTCAATCTTTCCAGAGATCGAAGTTCCTGTTGAAGATCTTATCTCTCCCGCACCACATCACACGCTCCGAAATCCCCACCTTTCCCGCGCTCTCCGTCCATCCTTGATCCGTGGTAATGGCGACGGTGACTCGGATTCACTCTCAGTCCACTCTCTTCGCGCTTCCGTTCTGTCACGCACAATCCCTACTTCGAAATCCCATGGCCAGGGCAGGGATGGAGGCCTTGCAAGCTCAGGGAGCTCGATACGCAGTGTTGCCCGCAATACAAATACCCTCTCGCCGACTGGTTCCGGGAGGGTGCGCAATCACAGCACGGTGTCTCGCATAAATGAGAGGCCCGACTCAAAACTGACACCAGATTCCGCGAGCATTACCAGCGTGCGATCTAATGCGACTGAAAAGGCTCGTGCGCACGGCCATGTGGTCGGACATCGAAAAACACCGACAGTGAATACGCTCTCCACCCATTCAGCTACCAGTGCAGATGAATCGCGTGCAAGTGAAAATGGTGAAGATGGTGAAGGGGACGATGATCGAGACGTGGCTTCGACCCCGACTCCTTCTGTCTCCACTTCCTCAAATGGGCGACCTACTCTGACCAAGATCATCACCAACAGCTCATCTACGCGCACTTCGCCCTCAACTTTCAACAAGCACGGTTCTGTTCGTTCCCGACATTCTGTCAGCGTGCGCGCCGCCCATCACTCGTCCCATCATACCAATGGTCTATCTACCCTCCGCATACCATCCTCCGTACCCCGTACAACTTCCAGTATTTCTTCCGCCGCATCTGAAACGTCTACTTTCCGCACAGCACCGTCTGAACTGGCTACGCCGACTTCGGCAGGTTCCAACGGCACACGATCCCGCAAAGTGTCTGGCGGATCCACGATCTCAACCGTCAGCACTCGAACCGTCGGAACGACTGCCAGAAAG
>JBBPJS010001070.1:0-12265 GCA_038088835.1 Singerocomus rubriflavus | reverse complement strand
GGAAGAAAAAATAATAATAATAATATTTCGAGTGCCGTTTTCTGAACCTGATTCCAATGCGTGAGATGGGCGGTCAATCCGAGTGTTCCGGAACGTTCTATTGTTCTTGCGCCGAGCTACTGTAACACATGTGACACGTACCGCACGGCCGCCATTAGAGTTCAAAGTGGTGTGGCATACTATATAGTAGTATGTACACAGGTATCCCTGAACAAGGTTTACCGTTTGAAAGGCTTGGGGGAACAAATAGAGGAGCGCACCTTATAGCCGGTTGTATCAATGAATGGATATACAATTCAGTCGCCACCACACGACTGACTGCGCAAGTTACTGATGAGTCGGATGTCTATCCGATTGGCCACCCGAGATGGAACCTCACTCCAACGATATCGGGTACTTGCGTTCTTTGTCGATAGCCGAAGAAAAATCGCAAAACTATTTACCAGTGGCTGTCGAAAGCAGTCAACGCTGAACTAAAATTGCACAAAGGACATTCACGACGCAGTTTGACGATTGTATTAGTGCTTGTAGCCCTCTCTATGACTGGGGATAACATTACGGCGAGGACATAGCTATGTTTTGTGTGTAGAGGGGACGACTGCACAAGAATACAGGAGCACAGAAAAACTTTGACATGGACGTCAGAAATCTTCGTAGGTAATTAAAGGAGATGACACTTACGCTATGCACCATGGTAGAACGTTAAGCTCATACAGACACGGCCACACACACTGCAACCCTTGAACAACTATGCGGGTACTAGAAGGTCTCCCCACGCCCTGGCTGCAAACACCCCGGCTGCAAATATGCCCACTGCTGTGAGGATACTGAGGTTCCCCGTAAACTTTTCTGGCGCAAATACTTCCTCCTTGACGAAGCGGGAGAATGCGGACTCGTTGGGGTCGTTGAGAGTGCGTCGTGGTGGAGGTACACCAAAGACGGTTGCGTTTTGAGCAGGTGCGCGGGGTGCCATTGAACAATACGATGACCGTCCAAGACTACTTTGAACTTGAAAGGCGTAGTGTACAAGATCAGCCGTGGCAGCACCCACGAACCACTGCGGGATTTGCCGGAACCGAGTACGTAATTCGGAGAATGCCTACTATGCACTCCCACATTACCAAAAACAGATTAGTTTGTGCTTTTTCGACCCTGAGTATTCAAATAAATACTTTCAATGTGTAGCAAAAATATATTTGCTATGTAGCATTATTTTTGGGTTTGTGATCCAAGCTATTGAATCGACATTTTTACCTACATGTTTTAGGTTTATGTGCGATATTTCTGTCCTACATATTATTGTCATCTCGGTTAACTTTGACTGATTCTACTGTGTAGTGCACAAACTGACGTCTAGTTTGTTTGCGAGATCCCGCTGAGCTTGCCCATTAGATTCATTCATGCCCCAACGAATCCCAGACAACCGGGGGCGGCGATGTTCGGGAGGGTTTTTGCTAAGGTCCTGCTACGTGATATGGTCTACGACGTGTGGTACAGGGAACTCTTACTACTTGATCCTCTTTTTTTTTTGTATCATCAGGGGACGACTGGATTGAGAATCAAAGGCATTGTCGTCCTCACAACTCAACCATTGTATCACTAGTTTTATTCCACCGACTTTTAATTTTTGGGTATCGGACGACAGGGTATGCATGGGCGAATCTCCCACGACACTTTAACAATGTACAGCCACCTCACAAGTCACCGTTCAAGTGAGCTGACACTTTCTAAGCCTCGGTCTTCAGCTCATTACTTGCGATACTGCTCTATCTAGCGACAGAGAGCTCCTTATGAATTTCTGGTGCAAGACTGCGTAGATGAATATAGCCCTTTCTAAGGCACTAGTTCAAATATGCGAGTCATCGTCCCCTAATTCTTTCAATTCCGTGACCTGGCCACTGAGCCCCTAGTATTCTAGCCGGGCCGTGGAACTAAAGGGGTGGTCCCCTAATTATATGCACGTGAACCAGATGCATACCGCTGCGCATTGCGTCACCGAGCGGAGATAAATAGCACCCCCTTTTGCAATCCTTCGAAATCTGATTCACCATGTTCGCCAGTGCACTAACGCTCGTAACCTTGGCCTTCGTTCCCGTCGTACTCTCAGATGGCTCCCTTAGTGGCGTGTTACAGGCTCTCAATGCAAGCGGTTTTGATCAATTTGCCAACGCTACCGCATCCTTGAACGGCACCACATTGGGTCAACGTGTACTTACCCAGCTATTTCAAGGAGACAGGACTATTTTTGTCCCCACGGACAGTGCTTGTGTGTCGTTTTTCAAAGGACCGATTATCCTTCTCACAGCGCTTCCAGTGTCCAGCGTAGACCCTGCCATTCTTAACAACGAGACCTCCTTGACAGACATCATTTCGTATCACATTGTCTCGGGCAACTTCGTCAACCAGACGCAGACGTATCCCAATGTGACAATCGGACATACTCTGCTCAACAACTCAAACCTTGTCACACTCGAAGGAAACAGGTCTCAAGTCCTCATTTGGTCCAAGTTTGATAATGGGTCACTTTTTGTAATCAACCGAGGGTAATTCTTGCTATCTTCCCCTTGTTCTTTCACTGAACTTTCCTCCGCGTCAGGTCGAACATTACGGTTGCGAATACGACAAATTTCAACAGCACTGCCATCTTAGCAATCGACACCGTGCTTACTCCTCCGCCAAATATTTCTTCTGTTTTGAACGATGCATCGTATAACCTCACTGCTTCCACGGCATTATTGAACTCCACCACCCTTCCAAATGGTCCTTCGCTCCTCGATGTACTAGGCTCGGCCCATGGCGTCACTGTATTTGCACCAGACGACGCCGGTATACAGTCAGCTCAGAGTACCCTTTCTGGTCTTTCCCAGAACAAGTCTGCGCTTCTGGCCGTTTTCTCCAATCACGTTCGTTGTTCTGCTTTTATTGTCTGCCAATAGATGGGCAAGTAATCGTCTCCAACAGATCATCAACGGAACAACGGTGTACTCGACCCAAATACCGCCCAAGACCGCTTTTGTATCTTCAGGTGGCCAAGACTTCTCTTTCTTCGCCAACTCTACAGGTCAATTTGTTTCTGTTGGAGGATCCAATCCAGTTCAGATCGTGAGAACGAATATACTAACATCAAACGGCGTTATCCACGTCGTGAATGGTGTGATGCTAGATACGAGCGAGAATCCTGCGGCCGCCAGCTCTGCGTTAGCCTTGCTGTTTTTATGAATCAAAAGCTATGTTGTGCTCATCACATGATCACAGGTTTGTGTCTGCAACATCTGTTGCCGGTCATACTTCCGAGACTGGTGCAGTGCCCTCGCCGACCTCGGGTGCAGAGTCGGTCAAGGATAAAGTCAACGATTGGAAACTCGGCTTGGTAGTAGGCATGGTTCTCGGCGCGATTTGTTTGATGTGAGGCTTTATTGCTTGCATCGTTTTGTTTCATTCTTCTTTCGTATCGTTCGATACGTAGTGATTTATCACCTCTATTTTGCCACGGTCATATATACGCGCTGTATGATAAGATTCGGTACAAATAAGATGAGCAAGCTGTGTAGCCAGTGATTGCGACAGTCTCGACAGTTGTGACAGCGCGCACGAGCTGTCTTCTTCTCCACTCCGCTCTTGCAAACTCGCTGTCTAGCGTAACCACCTGTCATTGGACGACCTCTAGGTCTCACACCTTCCAGGGAATCCCTACCAACTCGTAACGGCTCATTCTCGACACTTTTGACGCTCGAAACATGAAACATCTATCACTGAAGGATGCACTTTTGCCCCAACCACCCAGTTTTGTCAAAAAGCAGCTGTACGAGGTGCACGAGGTGCTCGGCACTGGGACGTTTGGAAAAGTGATGGTGCGTGACGCGGAATGTCATCTCATGGCCTCATGTCGCTGGCTGGGGTCATGGGCGATGGGGTTCTTTGCTCCTGTTCGTTCCTATCCATGCTTGACAATCACTTTTTTTTTTTTTTCTTTTTTCTTTCGTGTTGAATAGAAAGCGACCTGGCACGTCCCGGCCGACCAGATCGACATAGCCCGGCAGGGCGCGGCTGCATCACTCAGTCCAAGTCCAGCTGAGACCCATTCTGGCCACTCTACGATACCTCTTTTAGATAAGGCTCTACATCGCGCGTCGAGCTTCTCTTCCACCCACTTTCGCGCTGTTGCCACCAAGGAAGTCGCGCTCAAGGTGATCCCGAAGAAGAAGGTCAAAGGAAACGAAGAAGCCGTGTGGAGTGAGATGGAGGTTTTGAAAGGTCTCGATCACCCGAACATCGTTCGTCTCTCTTTTGCCCCATCTTCTCTCCTCCTCTCCCCTTGTGTCTCGTTCAGTGAACACACCGACCGAATGCCAATCTGTTCTATCCCGTTTAGGTCAAGTTTTACGATTGGTTCGAGTCGAGGAGCAAATACTATCTTTCTTTCGAGCTTGCCACTGGTGGCGAACTCTTTGAACGGATATTGAAGAGGGGAAAATTTACAGAGAAAGATGCTGTTGCTGTCATACGGTTTGCGATCTTGGTCCAGACGTATGTTACAGCCTCACCCCATAATCTGCCAGCTCCATATTGTCAGGGGTGAAGTACCTCCACGACCACGACATTGTCCATCGCGACCTCAAGTAGGCATGTTCACTACGCTGTCCGTGGCGTTCCATAACGTGCAGTCGTTAGACCCGAAAACATTCTCTACCGAACAAAAGATCCGAACAGCGACATCGTTATCGCAGACTTTGGCATGTGCGTCTATATATCACCTTTTTCTGCTAGAGTGACCGCTTACAAGGGGGATAAATTGCTAGTGCCAAGCACCTGCACTCTCCGGAGGAGCTGCTGCATTCCCTGGCGGGCAGCTTCGGCTACGTTGCACCCGAAGTGCTGAACAAGTCTGGTCACAGCAAGGCAGTTGACATTTGGTCGACGGGGTAGGCGTCGCTTTTATTGCGCAGGATGCACGGCTATTGACGCCCCTGATATCCACACGTAGGGTTATTACATATGTCTTGTTATGCGGGTATTCGCCGTTCAGAGCGGATGATACCAAAGAAGTGATCCGGGAGACCGTGGAAGCCCGGATCGAGTTCCATGAACGTTATTGGAGCAAGACATCCGATGAAGGTGAGGTTCTCGGGCGCATCCTTACCTCAATGGCCGCTCGGTTACTGACTAGTGTACAGCCAAGATTTTTATCAAACACATGTTGAACCCGGATCCGGCGAAACGACCGACGGCCCTTGAGGCCTTCAGTAACCACGTAAGCCACTTATTCCCGCTCGGTTTGCTACGATGTAGATTTGACGTACGACGTGGGGATGGCCAGTGGTTGACAGCACACGACGCGTCGACGGAGCACGACGTCGCTGTTGGCTTGCGCGAACACTTTGACCCTAAAAGACGGTGGCGCGCCGCGATTGCTTCTGCACGTGCCGTGCATCGCTTTGGTAAGAGTTCTAGAGTTTCGAGCGCCTCGAGCACTGGTAGTGGAGGATGGGGCAAAGATCACATCAGTCCCGATGTCGAGGGTGTCAGCAGCGATGGGCCCTCTTATGATGAAAGTCCGAGCGATGCGTCCGAGTCGTTCACCAAAGTCGGCTATGGAAGCTCGGACACAGGGGTCAACATCGACGTCACGATCACTGGGCCTGAGGAGGGTGAACAGAAGGAAAAGGGTAAGGTGGAGGGTTCTTCTTCCGCTGAAGATTCCTTGACTGGGACCAGAACGCCCTGCTTGAAGGGTGAAGCTGGTTGTGACGTAGCGTTGAATGCGCAGGCTTCGAGTCAAGGAGGGCCGAGCGTAAGCCCGCTGGCAAGAGTTGAGGCGAAGCAAGCAGGGTCTGTTCCCAACGAGGATTCGTCGGCTAATCCCCTGAAGACCCCTCACTCCCACACCGTAGAGAGTGACGAATCAGAACTGAAGATGCCAGGCACGTTTCACTTTTCGGACAAGGACAAAGAAAGGAGTCGGTGCGCCGGAAGCCCGAATATGCAGAGCATAAAATGGTCGGACACTTTTAAGAAGCTTTGGTCGACGAGATGAGTCTTTTTTTTCGGTCCAGAATCAGATTGGATGATCTACCGTTGTATGTTATTGCCACTAAACATATATATATGGCTGGATATCCGTCTCATTTGCTGCTCATCATTATCCTCGAGCGTGAAGGCTCATCCAGCCTGTCTGTCCTACTTTGAATTACGATTCGAAGAATTTGTTGCCAATACCATTGTTCGGCGGACCATGCTCCGAAGAGGTCGTCGTCACGTGCGCGTGACCGTGGCGTGTTCGGATACAGCCGGGCGGAGTGTGTGTCGGAGATTGCATTATTGGTCGATCCAGACTAAAGTTTCCTAAATGGGGCATACTTATTCAGTCGAGGAGACCCAACTTTCCCTCCGACGAGCGTCCCTGCAGCAATTCCCGATTCGAACGGGTCCAGGTGATCCGATATGAGCGACCCGACGGACAAAGTGAGAAAGATTTGAAGGTATGTATGGACATGGCAAGCCGGACAGATCGGGAGGAGAGCCACCCATTCAAAGGGGCTGTGTCATCTCTGCATCTTTCCCCTCTCTATGGCACATCACCCAAAGCGAGTCCTGGTCATCGGAGGCGGTCCCTGTGGTCTGGTGACCCTACAAAACCTCCTCGAACGCGGCGAGTTCGACGACGTGCAGTTGGTAGAACGACGGGACAACATCGGCGGTGTGTGGTGAGTCGGGCCTTCCTTGTCCCCGCAAAGTCTCGGCAGCATGCATGTCGCATCTGATCTCCCGCTTCACAGGTATCAGCCTCCAGACCTCCCACCTGACGTCGAGCACGACGATCATCCGTCTGATGAACGCTGGCCTTTGCCGGCATACCCTTCCATGATCGGGAACGTGCTCCCAGAGTTTCTCTCCTTCTCTGGGCATCCGTTCCCCGCACCACCACGACAGGATCAGCCATTTCCCACTCTTCGCGAGACATACGCCTATCTCGCCGCTTTCGCACGTCCCCTGTTCGAACGCAAAAGGATCAGGCTCTGTCATGAGGCAACCGATGTGTCGGAAATCAGAGAAGAGGAAGGCGCGGGTTGGAGGGTCGTGATGATGGATCGCAGCAAGAGCAGGGTTGAGGTCCGGAAGGAAGAGCAATGGGACGCAATCGTCATCACGACGGTGTGGTACGACAATGATTATTATCCGAGAGTCGAGGGTCTCGACGACGTCAAGCAGACGGGAAGAGTCCGACACGCAAAGACATGGAGGGGACCAAGTGGCTACGAGGACAAGGTATGACCTACGCCCCAATCGATTTGCAACATTAACGATCTCATGGAACGTATTGATGCTCTATCTCTTTCCTTCTCTACTCGGCAGCGCGTCGTCGTCATTGGCAACGCCAACTCGGCCAATGAAATGGCAGCTCAGCTCGCACCAGTTGCACAGCTTCCCATCTATCGCTCAACACGCCGTGTGTCCGTATTCCCGTCTCTCCCCGACGACCGCATCCAGGACGTAGGGCCTGTCACGCGGTACAGTCTGAGTGCAAACGGAAAGATTGTCGTTCATCTGCAGGACAGGACCATCGATGATGTCGACCATGTCCTGTTCGGAACCGGGTACTACCCAGAAGTACCCTACCTCCGAGTGTTGGAACCCGTACCCACAGTGACGAGGAACCGCTCTATCGCGGACTTGGAGTCCACTCCTTGTGCACCGCGCTCGTTGGTTCCTCTCACCGATCAGTCCCGTATCCAACCCGCTCGCGTCCCGTCGCTCTACAGACATGTCTTGTACTCCTATAACACCTCTCTCGCGTTCATCGGTGCTCTGATATCCTTCATACCCTTTGCAATGGCAGATCTCACCAGCACATGGCTCGCACTGGCCTGGTCGTCCCCATCTTCAGGTACGGACGGCAGGATCGTCATACCACCCACGGTTTCAGAGAGACTGGCGGACGAGCAAGACCGACTGCACACACTCTACGCACTCCGTGCATGCACAGACAACCCATCTGATCTTGTCTCGTTCCACTTCCTCGGGTCCCCCTGCGAGTTGCCATATGCCCAGCAGGTGCGCGCGGAGATCACACGCGCGGCGCCGGCCCTTGGGGACGTACTTGCACAGTGGGACGATGCGCAAGACGCAAGGCGGTTCGCGATGTATGGGACCAAGCTGGACAGTTTGTATACCCTCGCTGGCAGAACAAGGATGGCATGATGGATGGCATTTCATATGTGAGGGAATGTCGTTTCGTCTCGTATGTTCCCTTGAAAAGATCCGCAAGTACATACGATAACCTGGTTTGTTCAAAAGGAGAAAAAAAGAGAGGGGGTTCGTCCACGTAGAACGAGCAGTCGTCGAAAGACGGACTAGCGCGTAGTGGCTTTCAAGTGAGAGGGAGACAGATAGGCCCGTGAACCTTGAAATATGTGCATCGAGGTCACGTCTCACTAGCACTCTGCTTAGAAAACAGATTGACGAACAAAAAAGACAATTGGATTGGCGCACGCATGATTCGACGACCGCACTCCATTTCGGACTGGCCCTCTCTTCTCTGGAGACTCTTTTTGTTACAGCGACGATACTCTCTTTTCCTCTACCCTTTTCAACGCAGATGTTTGCACGCTCTTTGCAGCTCAGGCACGAGTACGGGGGGTGCGCGTCCCTCCTTTTTTTTCAGTCGAATCGTCACCCGCGCGACGGCTGAGGTATGTTTCAGCCTCCTAATCAAGGCCCTCCAGGCCCTTCTCATGGCAGAAGGCGTATACAACCATATGAGCAACGGGATAGACCCCGACGACTATGCGACGTTCCCGGCAGGGAAATCAACCCCCGTCTGTCCCAGAGTTTCAACCATCGCAGAGCGTACTACCATGGAAGAGTGCCACGCAAGGATGACGGATTAGCCATATTGATCAACCCTTGGAAGCATCATCCCCTGACCACGATTTCATCACCGCTCGAAAGATCTGGCAGATGCTCTTCGGGTACCATGACCAGGACGACATCTCACCGCAGTTCGGCATTCGCAACCAAGTCAACCATGTGCGAATGAAAGGCGCGGCCGGCGCAGAAAGAAACATACGTCACAACACATCGATCCGCCAATAAACGACTGACACGAATGGGGGGGGAGGCTTCCCGGCACCGGGGATTTCTGGCACGCGGTGCGCAAATCCATTGCAGCGGAGGTACGACACAACCATGGTCAGCTGTTGCGAAGAGCCTGTCGGTTCCGGTGCTTTTCCGCCCCTCTAGCCCCGACTACCTACTCGGCGGGCTAGGACAACGACATCCAGGGGAAATGGGACCGCCCAGCGATCGCGCTGGCGCATCCACCGTGGTGGGATCCTCTTCCAGCTCGATCACGATCAATCCTTTCCTCGCCTCGCCTCGGTTCATGGCGGGATGTTCGTTCGGGCCTACACCTTTGAGGGACGCAACGACCGTTATTATGGAGGAGGCACTACAGCATCCGGTAGAGGCACCGATGTCAGGTCCCGAGTCAGAGTATGGCAACGCATTAAACACTTCGCAACAGTCGGCCAAGTCAATCGACCCTGCGACTGGCCTTTGCCGTCGAGAAACAACCCCTCTGGAAGGTACTGCAGGATGCCGGTGTGTGTAGCACGCAAATGCTCCGACCATGACATGGAGCACTGTTACCAAGGAGGTGGTATGGGGAGTCAAGCCCCTGGCAGAAAGGGAAGGAGAAGGAGGCCAAGCCAACTGTAGAGGTATCCACTTCAGCATCATCATCACATCTGCTGCGTCGCATCTTGTCTTTGTCCTGCGACGACGTGAATATCTCATCGGCCACTCGGCATCTCGTTCACATGCATCAAACATCATACACTAGTTAGATGACAAGATGTGTGTCCGACTAGGACAGAGAAAAAGGGGCAATTTGTCAAGTTGCTCCAAAAAAGTTGGCTTTATCATAAGCACACGATTATCTAAGGTATCATTCATGAAGCGGAGCGTCCTGGTAATATGAGAAGAAAGCGGTGCTCGTGATGAAATGCAATGGCGCAAAAATAAAACAAAAAAACAGCGGTTAAAAAACATGGGTGGGAAGCGAGAGCGAAAGAGAGACGAATCTTACATGAAGGCGTCATCAATGAACAAGATAAAGAGAAAACAGGGAACTGGTGCCCTTTTCTGAGGAGAGACCTCACTGAGAGGCAACCAACAGACCGTCATAAGGAAAGCATCTCGTAAAACAAGAGACATACAACAACATATACTTGGAATGCAAATGACATCATGGTTTTGGCAGTGATATTGCAGCAGTTTGCACGCTCGACAAACCATGAGGAGGTCGCAGTTGCGTTGTCCTCTTGAGTTGTTGCTCCATTTTAACCCGCTGTTTTCGGATGTCGTCGTCCTTGAGCTTCATGTTTGCGGCAAGCACTAGCAGATCTGTCGCTGAAGGCAGACATGCTGGGGGTGGGTGAGCAAGGTGTGCCAAAGCAGCCTCTTGCGTATTCGCTTGCATCAAAAGATGACGTATACAGTTTATCACAGCGAGACCGACACGAAACAAGTACGGTATGCCTACAGAATCAACCATCAGTCTTTGACGACATTTCAAAGAACGTGGCAACCCACCGTCATACAGAAATATATCCCAAACTCGGTGCAGCTGGTCCACGGAAAGAGCTTCAACGTACAGTGTGGAAAACCTGAGTTGGAATGAGACACGGCACTTGAACACCTTTGACCAAGGAAAAACGCTCACCAAGGCCGCGTAATGCTCGTGGGACTTAGCGACAATTGCACATACAGTTTCTTCGCAAGCACAGGATCGTTGGCTTCGACCGCTTTGGTGAATAAAGCCGCATCGATCTCGACCTGAATGGTGTTCATCGAAAAATAAGTACGCAAATGCGCATCCATCATCGAAACAAAGATCCAAAAGGCGTCTTCCTCAGGAGCAAGCAGCAACAAGTGACCAGCGATAGACGTTAGCCCTAGAGATCCAAGCAAGATGAGCCCTGGCGTGCCGACAGGTGACAACAAAACGTACCACTACTATATTGGATGTCAGGCACCATGCTGAGATACGCTTGCAGAAGCGAGGCAATGGGACCCTGCGCTGTATGAAGTTGAGGCTGATCCGGAAAGCCCCCTACTGCATCCTTTTCGATCTCTGCAAACGCTGGAACGGGTGGTCTCTTTCCTAGCTTGGCATACACCCCAGGCAATGCCCGCGCCTTGCTGTCCGTGAGATGGCACCAAACAAGGTAACGAACCGAAGAAGGCACCCCTTCTTGCAGCAATTTTCGGACCCTTTTGTTCTTGCGGGCTTGTGAAGGGGGCACAGTGGGGAACAACGCCATCCACTTCAATTCGCGTTGCCGATGTGCGTCAATAGATTCGGCACTTTCCGTGGGAATGGCAGGGGCCAACGGCGACCTTGGCGCATTCGAGAACGTCGACGCTGTGTCGCCCAGAACAGGAGACACGTCGGGCTTGGCTGTATCGAGATCGCGACTGGTCAACATCGATTCCTGACTCGTGCGACCCGTCATATGAGGAATAGAAGGTTTGACGAGTTCAAAGTCCATGTCTTGCACTTGAACTGTTTCATTTTCTGCACTTCCCGGAAACGATGCCACGCTAACGGCGTCATCCAGCTTGGACCGTATGCTTGGTTTCACTCGAAGAGCCGGGAGGCTGAGTTTGGGCTTGAGGCTATGTTCGCGAGTGAGTGGTGAAAGACGTGCGCTTTGAGGGATTGCTTCAGGGATCGGCGGAGGCGAAGCCAACGAACACGAGTCACTCGAGTCAGAGCTTTGTCCCTCAACTGAGCTGCTCTGGAGAGGCGTATCAAACGATTCCTGCTGACCTGGCGTCAATGGTGGTAGTGGCGACGATGCACCATGAGGATTCGACGAAGCTACCGATGTTCTACTCATCATTCCAGGGGATCCTATAGCCAATGGCACCACTGGAATCGATGGCAGTAGTGGCGACGCTTCACCACGACGGTCTGACGAAGACATCGACGTTGTGTTCGTCAATACAGAGGGCCCCGTGACTGGTGACATAATCTTTTCCTTGTCTGAGCCGGTCCGTGATTCGTCCACATTTGCGACCTGCAACGCATCAGCAGACTGCGAGGAGCCTCCTTGAGGTTCTTGCGCGAGCGGACTTGACCACCCTTTTGTTTGAGTACTCGGACTGGGCGACTGTACAACGGGAGAGGCTAGATTGCCATTCGCCTCCCGATCCTTGTTACTACTTTTCAGCCTAGACAAAGTCGGAGTGCGTCGAGGCA
>JBBPJS010001069.1:0-12265 GCA_038088835.1 Singerocomus rubriflavus | reverse complement strand
TAATCCACTTGGTTATTCACCTCCTAGCAGGTTGAGACCTTAAGGATATTACTCCTCCATCTTACTCATCATTTCCCACTTACCTCTTTGTGTGTATCTGTGTGGTCTTTGTGGCAAAACCCTGCACAGTATCTGCAGAAGCTCAAGCCCTTGTAACTGTGTGGAATCCAGAAGTATAGTCTTTTGCTAGATGGCACAACACTTGGATTAGACTTTCTTATGTGCCCAGTTTTGCATTGATCTAGTATCTACCCCTCTTTCCGATTATTCCTTGTTGCACCGCTCCGTTGACCCTAACGACCATCTGGTCCAGACCAATGTTGAGCTTGACCCATACTCCCACTACTCTATCAAGGCTACACCTTTCCTAGGGTGGCCAGAAGAACTTGTTGAACTGGTTGTACCCAACTCCCCGACTCCTATCCCCAACCACATCTACAATTATGTAGATTACTCCAACACCATTTCCCACGAAGATTTTGCAAACGTAACTCGTTATGTTTTATCAGAACCTGACACCTTTAGTCCCGAGTGGATCAAGTGGTGTATCAAGGCAAGATTTACTGTAGTCGGGCAGAAGTACTTTGAGCGATGAGAGGAAGAATGTTTAGCTAAGGTTTCAGCTAAGGTACAGCACTACGAAACCAAGCTCAAGGCCTTAAAGAAGAAGAAGGTTGAGCATAAGAAAAAGGTTCTCATATATGCTACTAAACGTCAATATAACCTTCGCTCTTTTCCATATGCTCTTAGGTCTCTAGGCCCTGTAGCCTAGATAAATTGGCAATACACATTTTGATCCTTTTGCCTCTTATAGAGAAACCCCAAAGCCAGACGATGAGGGATCTAGTTCTTCAACTCCGCAACACTTACCTCCCACTTCTCCCATTAGATACTTGCCACCTCCACCGCCAAGGAATATGTCTACCAACCAGCAACTCGCTGATATCCTCAATCACCTTGTTCAGCTTACATTGAACATTAACACGCAATTACATCAAAAGGATGTGACAAAGAAAATTGCAGACCCTGGGAACTGGGACGGAAAGAGAGAGTCACTTTGTCTCTGGATTACTAAGGTCCACGTATGGCAGGATGTCCAGCAATGGGGATCCAACAAGCTACAGTGTATCGCGGTGCTTTCCAGGTTTGAATGAGGACAGGCAGCTCTCTTTGCAAGACTGGAAATCAAAGAATGTATGAAGGGAGAAAAGGAGTATGAAGTCAATGCACAAGGAAGGCCAATGGCCAACTTAAGAGGAGATAATGCTTGGCTGGATTGGGATGCGCTTAAGGCCAAAATCGCAAGATATTTCCGAATTGACTCACTAGCCCATAAGTCACTAACAAAATTAGAGAATCTAAGGCAGAATGGTCGGAACACTTTTGATTGGCTATCTAGGTTCAAGATGCTTGCCAATGAAGCAGAGGTAGCAGATGATTACTGTTTAGTGCTTCTTAAGTGATTGGTTGATAGATCAATCTACCATCAAGTAAACCTGTGGAAGCATGATGCAACATGGAATGAATGGTGCATGAAGATATTAGAAGTAGGAATGTCTTTTGAAAAGGAATGAGAAAAAAGGGGTTTGTTCAATACATTCCAACCTCGCTCTTCAGCACCTCCTTCTCGTATTTTGCAACAACCTCAGCCTAGGCTCTGGTCTCCTAATCAGTCCTATTCTGCACCTCGTGGACCTCCTCCACCCTGATTCACAGCCACCGGCACTCAGCCTGGTCGTGGCACTCCTATGGACATCAGTGTCCAGCAAACCACTCCCATAAATTCCAACTGACCTCCAATCATCAACAACCAATTTGCTCCCCCACATCTCTGCTATGAGTGTGGCAAACCAGGGCATATTCATGCCAACTGCCCAACCAATCCCCATCAATTTGTATGACAACAAGTAATGTACGATCAATGGGGACAACCTTCATATTACCATTCTCAAGAACCTGAATATGTCACCACTCAGATGGTTGGCACAGAGTTCTCTGAAGAAGCAGACGAAAACAGGTGGCATTCGGCCAAACTTTATGACATACGTGATTCATATCAAGTCATGCAACAAATGGTTATTCCTCCAGCAAGGGCATCCTTGCAGAGTAACCCTCCCCAGTCCAGCACGTCTGCCCATGTTGTATACATGACTGATGAAGCCAAGGCATATTACAGAGACAAGTTCACGGCAGAAGCTAGACAAGCAGCAGCTAACAACATCTCTTTAAACTAAGCAAGACCAATGGTAATAGGGGTGCCATAGATCAAAGACTTACATCTTCTTTTTCTTTAGACATTTCTAGTGTACCTTCATCTTCTTCACATTCTACTAATGTATTTGATAGTTCAGAACTGGACTCAGCAATAAAAACTGCTTTTGGTGTATCCGTCAGGGTGTCTCAATTGAGCGTGGCACCAGATCTAAAACATAGTGTGCTTAATTCCCTGTTAAGGCGAGTCAAAGTCTGTTCTATAACTTATAAACCCCCTAGTTCCCTTTCTCATCACGGTGAATTCAACGACCCATGTCAAATCAACATAAAATACAAAAATACAGATTATTTAGTCGAGTTGAAAGCTCTTCTCGACTCAGGGGCTTGTAATACCTTTATAGATCAACAGATTGTTGAACAATACCATCTCCCTATTCAACCCCTGCCAAAACCTTTAGACGCTATTAATGCAGATGGATCCAAAAACCTTCAAGGCTCCATCTTGCACTATGTCACACTTTTTATTACTATCCAAGGTCACACAGAAGCACTGGATGCTTTAGTCTCCACTTTGGGTACCCATCACATTATTATAGATTACGATTGGCTTGCATGCCACAACTCTAACATCAATTGGGTTGAAAAAACTATTTCATTCCCTAAATGCATGTCATATTGTAATTTATATTCACAACTTGCTAAGCAGATGCATCAAATGACCATCGAAAAGCAGAAAGAACTTGAAGCTCAAGTTCCCAAGGCCTATTATGACTTCTTAGATGTTTTTTCTGAAAAAGAATCAGAAAGGATGCCTGAGCGAAAACCTTGGAATCATGCTATAGAGTTAAAAGAGGACTTTGTACCAAAAAAGGGAAGGGTTATACCCTTATCGGAACAAGAGCAGGAAGAAGTAAGAACTTTTCTGTCAAAAGAATTGAAGAAAGGCTATATTCGCCCTTCAAAATCTCCACAAACGGCTCCTATATTCTTCATTCCGAAAAAGGATGGAAAGAAACGTATGGTAATGGATTATCGTTACCTCAACAAAGGCACTATCAAAAATGCCTATCCCTTACCCTTAATCTCCACACTTATTGATCAGCTTAAAGGTGCTGATATGTTCACAACTCTGGATTTACGTTGGGGGTATAACAACATAAGAATTAAAGAAGGCGACGAATGGAAAGGAGCATTCATTACCCCTGAGGGCGCCTACGAACCTCTTGTCATGTATTTTGGCATGACTAATTTCCCAGCTACATTCCAGCAAATAATGAATGATATCTATGGAGATATATGGGCCTATGTTCTTATTTATTTAGACGATGTCAACATCTTCACTAAGAAGATGACCAAAGAACAACACGAAAACATTGTTCGGGAAGTTCTCCAAAAACTGAGAGATAATGACTTGTTTGCCAAGCCCTCCAAATGTCATTTCTCAAAAGAAAAAGTGGATTTCCTAGGAATGGTAGTATCGAAGGATGGAGTAGAGATGCAGAAAGGAAAGGTCAATGCAATTCTAGATTGGCCTATCCCCAAGAAGCTCAAAGATGTACAATCTTTCCTGGGATTGTGCAACTACTACCGACGATTTATACAGGACTTTGCTGAGATTTCGAAACCACTTATGAGTCTCACAAAGAAAGATACCAAATTCTGCTGGGCAGAACCACAGCAACAAGCTTTTGATAAGCTTAAACAACAATTTACCTCTGCTCCCCTCCTTGTCTTTCCAGACACTTTGAAACCAATGAGGATTGAAGCCGATGCTTCTAATCTTGCGACTGGCGCAGTCTTGTCACAGAAATGTGATGATGACTTGTGGTATCCTTGTGCTTTCTATTCTCATTCATTTTCAAAGGAAGAATGAAACTATCCAATCTATGACAAGAAGCTATTAGCCATTATTCAAGCTTTAAAGGAATGGCGACATTATTTAATAGGTCTTCCGTCTTTTAAGATTTGGACAGATCATAAGAACCTTGAATTTTGAAAGAAACCCCAAGATCTGTCTGCTAGACAGGCAAGATGGCATGCAGTTCTTCTAGAATTCAACTTCCAAATCTCTTACAAACCTGGCTCGCAAAATGGACGAGCTAATGCTTTATCTAGGTGACCAGACTATGGTGATGCAGCTGAAAAGATTAATACAAATGTTACGGTGCTGCCATCATCTAGTTTTGCTCACAATATCACTCTTTCTTCATCCTTTATAGAAAATATAAAAAACACTACAAAATCTTGCTCTGATGATATTCCCACATCATTTGAATATGATGGAGAATTCTTTAAATCAAAAGAAAACAAAATATATGTACCTAAAGATCTACGGATGCAGTGTATTACCTTATGCCATGATTCCCCAATTGGTGAACACTCTGGTGAAGGACGTACCAGGCATCTTATCACCCGTTATTTTGCATGGCCTGGTATCACCAGTGATATCAAGCAGTACATTCGTTCCTGCCAAGCATGTGCTATTTCTAAAGAAAAGCAACATCTGTCAGGAGTAAAACCCCTTCCCCTTCCAACTGCATCTTCTCCTTGGAAGGATATATCTATTGATTTCATATCAGGATTTCCAGAGTTAAATGGCAACAACTCTGTTTGTGTCATTGTCAACCGTTTCTCAAAAGAAGTTGTATTTGTTCCTTGTTCTAAATCTATATCTTCTTTCAATCTTGCTAAACTATTCAGGGATAATGCATGGTGTCTTCATGGACTCCCATCCTCTATCGTCTCAGATCGAGGACCACAGTTTATTTCCACTTTCACTTCCGAGCTTTGCAAAATGTTGAACATCTCACAGAAAATCTCCACTGCTTATCATCCCCAAACGGATGGGCAGACAGAAAGAATAAACCAAGAACTGCTGGCATATCTGCAAACCTTTGTAGCTAAGAAACAAGAGCAATGGCTTGACTGGATCAAGCTAGCTCAAATCCATCACAATAACTCACTCTCTATCACTACAAAGACTACTCCTTTCACTATTACCCGCAACTATGCCCCACAGTTAGGTTTTGAATCTGCTACCAGTGGATTTGGTCTGGAATGTGCAAAAGCTCATTTGGAAATAAAATCAGCTCTTGAAGAGACTCGTAATAAAATGCTTAACGCTCCACATGCCCCCATTACCTTTACTCCCAATATCGGCCAACACGTTTGGTTATCTACCAACAACCTCACACTTCCTTACTCCACATGAAAATTAACACAAAAATGGTTGGGCCCATATAAGATTATTGAAATCTTGCCGAATGCATTGTGTTTGGACCTGCCAAAATGACTTCGGATTCATCCAGTCGTCAACATTTCTCATGTCAAGCCTTATGTTGATACATTGCCAGGTCAACCAGTTTTATGACCTGATGCAATCATTGTCACTCAGAAAGGTGATGAGGAATATGAAGTTGATTTTGTGTCCGTATCTCGCATGCATAACAGTCAACTTCAGTATTTGGTTCATTGGAAGGGTTGGGACACTTCAGATGATACTTGGGAACCAGCTATTCATTTGCAAAACGCTCCTAAGGCCATTGCTGAATTTCACAGGTTGAATTCCTGTTACAAACTCTTTGTTGGACTTGTATGATTCTTCACTTTTCCTTTATCTTATCTTATCTTCCAGCATCACATGACTAGGTCATGTGACTTGTCACATGATCAATCACATGATTGGTCCAGACCTATGATGTCATCGATGATGTCATGCCTGCGGGAAACCTCATGTTGAGGTCCAGGCCCTTATCTTTCATTTCTGTCTCGTGAGAGACTTCTTTTCATTTCCACATCTTCTCTTCTCTTCTCTTTTAATCTCCGTTGCTTCCCTTCCATTTGATGTCCTCATGGTGTGCTTCCTTTTCACACCTTATCTATGACATCACTTGGTCTGTGCACACTTCATGTACATATATAAAGGGACTGTCTTTGGCTGTCGTCCCTCAGCCTAATCCATTTGGTTACTCGTCCTCTCATAGGAAGTGAGACCTAAGGATTACCCTCTATCCTTTATCTTTTCATCGTTCCATTGATCCAGTAAACCGTCCAAGACCACTCAAGGGTTGACCTTACGAGTATAGTTCCACCGTCATAACACTTGGATTAGGCTTGTTTACCTTGCCTGGTCTCGTCTTGATCTAGTGAACCTCGAATGCCGTACTTCTCCATTATTTTTCCAAGATCCCAACCTTAGGGTCCACCTCGCATCCAGACCACCTTCTCCTTTCCCAGACTTTTTGGGAAATCGACCTTTCTCTGAAGACCCAAATGACCATCCAGCCCAACATACAGATTGGGAATTGTTAGATAAATATCCAGATCTTTTAGATCGCCGTCTCCCCTTACCCCCACTGTTGCAATATCCCCGACATGCTACCTTAGAAATCGAGGACTATCTAGGTAGTGAAGAAGACCTTCACCCCGCAGACAAAGAGCAGATTAAGCGTCTGCGTCTCGAAGAACCAAGTAACCACAACGAGTGGATTCGTTGGGCCCAAGGAACGCGTTTTAGGCAAGTAGCCTTTACATTCTTTGTAGAACAAGAACAAGCGAGACTCTCTGATACGCTCATTGATCTCGAGATCCAATTGTCAGCAGTAAAGGCCTTAAGAGAGAAGAAGGACAAACTGCGACACCGGATCGAAACTTTGAAGGCAAAGAAACGTTACCCGTCTCGTAAATCTTATCAACTACGTAATCATAACGTACCTCAGATCAAGTAGACCTTGAAAGATAGGTCTAGGCGATCTTTGATAAGCAATCATCACGTTGTTTTCTCAGTTCCGAGATTTTGAAGGATACGACCAAGACTATTCTGATTCCCCTACCCCACCAGCAGCAGAACTTGAGCAATCATTCTACCAAGATCCTGAACCACCAAAGATGTTACTCGAGCAACAATTCGCTGATATTCTCTCTCAACTCACTGCGATTACCGCTCAAATGAACCAAACATCCACAAGCAAGGATGTCACCAAGAAAATTGCCGACCCAGGAAACTGGGATGGGAAAAGAGACACATATAAGCTGTGGATGACGAAGATCGATCTGTGGCAAAGCATGCAAACGTGGAACTCAGATAAACTCCGAGTCGTTGCAATTCTCTCTAGGCTTGAAGGAACAAAGGCGCAGCTATTTGCTCGCTTAAAACTAGAGGAATATGAAAACTTAGAACAAAAGCCCAGGTTAGATAAGGACAGAAAGGAACTTATCGGGTTTCCTCAAGGAGAACTCGCATGGCCAATGATGAAAGGGTTGAAAAAGGAATTCAACCACTATTTCCAAATAGATTTGTTGGCCCATGAACAACTTTCAAAGCTAGAACGGCTTACGCAGGGAGGACATAATACCTTCAAATGGCTAAGCCGCTTTGAGTTATTAGCTAAGGAAGCAGAGATCTCAGATGATCACGCTCTAACTCTCCTCAAACGATTGGTGGATCGCCCCATCTACCATCAAGTAAATTTACAAGACTCGGACACATCATATGAAGAATTCAAAAAGCTTGTAAAGAAGGTTGGTGCAGCCTTCGAAAAGGAAAAAGAAGAAAGAGGAAGTTTTGCGTCCATTCATCCTCTGCAAATCATGCTACGATCAAATGTCCCATTCCCACGACCCCCTTTTACTCCCTGATTATACAACCCGGCAGCACGTCCCCCTGCCATAAATCCCAAGTTCACTGCGGTAGGGACTCAACCAGGTTGAGGTGCTCCTATGGATATTGGAGCCCAACAAACTCGTCCAATCACTAATAGGGATCCACAACGTTTCCCTTCAAAGAATCCAATCAACCCTAACGTGCAATGTTACAATTGCAATGGCCTGGGACACATAGCACGTGACTGCAAATTGCCTAGGAGATTCCCGGTCCGTCAACAAGGGATCTACGATCAATGGGGAAATTATGTTCCCCCCAGCGATTATGTCCAAAATTACATGATAGGAACCAAGTTTTCTACCCAGCCTGATGCAAATGGCTGGCATGCAGCACAACTGTATGACATGAGGGATTCTGTTGCCGTAGCCGCACAAGCCGTTTCCTCTCCGCAAATAATGGCTTTTAGGGCTCAATATACTATGGAAGAGGCTGAAGCATATTGGAGAGATAAGATTGCTGCAGAGGAAAAGGCAAAAAACGCTGCCAAAGTTTCTTTAAATTAAATACGACTAAAGTTGATAGGGGTAACTTTGGTCGAAGGACAATAGTATTACCAAGGTTGGTTACAACTAGTGCATGTTCTAACTTCGATAGTTCAGAACTGGACACTGCAATAAAATGTGCTTTTGGAATTTCCGTAAAGGCATCTCAAAAGAGCGTGGCACCGGAAAAGAAACATAGTGTGCTTAATTCCTTTATAAGGTCAGTTCGTTTAAATGCAGTAACTTATAAATCCCCTATAGAAAACAGTAAAACCTTAGCTCATCATGGAGAGTTTAACATCCCATGCAACATCAACTTTATGTATCAAGGACAGGATCGTCTTGTGGCTCTCAAAGCCTTATTAGACTCAGGAGCCTGCAATACTTTTATTGATGCAAAAGTTGTCAAACAATACCAGCTCGATAAAAAACCCTTAGCCCGACCACTAGAAGCTATCAATGCTGATGGTTTGGTCAACAATCAAGGAACCTTACGATACTATGTAACTCTAGCAATCACGTTACAAGGTTATACAGAAATGCTAGATGCGTTAGTATCAACTCTAGGAACCCATCAGATCATTATCAGATATGACTGGCTCTCCAGACATAATCCTGACATTGATTGGGTTAACAAAACTATCACCTTCCCACGCTGTACGTCTCATTGCCAAGAATACAGTCGCCTTACTACCGCCATACGAACCATCTCTAAAGAGGAAGAACAAGAATTAAAGAAAGCTGTCCCCGCAGCTTACCACGACTTCTTGGATGTATTCTCTGAATCCGAATCCACAAGAATGCCGGAATGAAAACCCTGGGATCATGGCATAGATCTAAAGCCAGATTTCATACCAAAGAAGGGTCATGTTATTCCGCTCTCAGAAACAGAACAAGAAGAAGTAAGAACCTTCTTGCAAAAAGAACTGAAGAAAGGATATATACATCCTTCAAAATCCCCACAAACTGCCCCCATCTTCTTCATACCGAAGAAAGATGGAAAGAAACAAATGGTTATGGACTACCGTTATCTCAATGAAGGCACAATTAAAAACACGTATCCACTGCCATTAATTTCTATGCTCATAGATCAGCTTAAAGGCGCCGACATGTTCACCACTCTAGATCTCCAATGGGGATATAACAACATCCGCATCAAAGAAGGAGATGAATGGAAAGGAGCTTTCGTCACTCCTGAAGGATCCTACGAACCCCTTGTCATGTATTTTGGCATGACCAACTCACCTGCTACGTTCCAGCAGATGATGAACAACATATACAATGATATGTGGGTTTGCGTCCTTATATATCTAGATGACGTGAACATATTCATGAAAAACAAGATCAAGGAGGAACATGAGGCTATCATAAGAGAAGTACTGCAATGTCTACGAGATAACGATCTCTATGCCAAACCCTCAAAGTGTCACTTTTCACAACCCAAGGTAGACTTCTTGGGAATGGTAGTGTCCAAGGAAGGAGTAGAAATGCAGAAGAACAAAGTAGACGCAATTTTAGACTGGCCCATACCTTGGAAACTCAAAGACGTGCAATCGTTCCTTGGTCTTTGTAATTATTATCGCTGTTTTATACAGGACTTTGCAGAAATATCTAAACCCCTTACTTCGTTGACAAAGAAAGATCAGGAGTTCACATGGCAGGATCCGCAACAAAGGGCATTTGATATGCTAAAAGACCACTTTACAAAAGCACCTCTCCTAGTTTTCCCAGATACCACGAAACCTATGAGAGTCGAGGCTAATGCCTCAGATCTCGCCACAGGAGCAGTGTTGTCGCAACAATGTAAAGACGGCTTATGGAGACCCTGTGCATTTTATTCACATTCCTTTTCAAAAGAAGAACGCAACTACCCCATATACGACAAGGAGTTGCTAGCTATTATTAGAGCTCTACAAGAATGGAGACACTATCTATTAGGTCTATGCCACTTTGATATCTGGACAGACCACAAGAATCTCGAGTTCTGAAAAAAACCACAGGACTTGTCGGCACGACAAGCAAGATGGCATGCTATTCTATTGGAGTACAACTTCATTATCACTTATAAACCCGGATCCCAAAATGGTTGAGCCGACGCTCTTTCGCATCACCCAGATTACGGAGATGCCGCCAAAAAAATAAATACCAATATCACCGTCCTTCCACCAAAAGTCTTTAACTTAAACATTCACCTCACTTCCCCTTTCATGGATGAGGTAAAACAAGTCACTGCATCCATGACCGACGCACTGCCAGCCAGTTTCATATTTAAATCGGGAGTCTTTATGGATTCCAACAACAAGGTCTATGTGCCACTTGCACTTCGGAACCAATGTCTATCGTTATATCATGATTCTCCTCTGGCAGGACATTCTGGGCAAGCCCATACACTACATCTTATTAGCAGAACGTTTACGTGGCCAGGAATCACAAAGGACGTCAAGAACTATTTATCATCTTGCCAAGTGTGTGCTATCTCCAAAGGAAAGCAGCACCTATCCGGGGTTGCCCCATTACCTCTACTCATTGCATCACACCCCTGGCAGGATCTCTCTGTTGATTTCGTCTCTGGTTTTCCCCTCGTCAACGGAAAAGACACTATTTGTGTTATTTGCGATCACTTCTCTAAAGAGGTGGTCTTTATTCCATGTGCCAAGACAATTTCATCCAAAGAATTGGCCATTCTATTTCACAACTATGTATGGTGTATCCACAGTCTTCCTTCCTCCATTGTTTCCGACCGTGGAATGCAATTTGTTTCTGATTTTACTTCTTCTTTATGTCAACTCTTACAAATCTCCCAGAAGATCTCTACCACTTATCACCCTCAAACCGACGGACAATCGGAGCGCATTAATCAGGAATTAATCGCGTATCTGCGAAAGTTTGTTGCAAAGAAACAACAAGATTGGCCCAACTGGGTTTCAATGGCACAGTTTCATCACAACAACTCTGTTTCTTCTGCCACTGGGAAAACCCCTTTTGCAATCTCTCGCAACTATGTACCTCGGTTGGGATTCGCGGATAATTTAACTGGATTCACTGGCAAATGCACTGTGGCACATGAAGAGGTCCAACAAGCTTTAACCTCTGCATGCAACACAATGGCATCTCGACATCACCCTCCTATTACTTACACACCCGTCAGCAGTGATCGTGTTTGGTTGTCCACCGAACATCTTAAACTCCCTTTTCCCTTGCCTAAATTATCCCAACGTTGGCTCGGGCCGTATCGGATTCTTGAGGTAATGCCGAATGCAGTGCGTTTGGAGTTGCCCTCTCGTATGAAGATTCACCCTGTTGTTAATATTGGTCGTATCAAACCTTATGTGGAGCCTGCTCCTTCGCAACCTGTATTGCATCCCGATGCTATTCATGTCACTCAGAAAGGTGATGAGGAGTACGAAGTGGATTGCATCATTGATTCAAAAATGAAGAATGGATCCCTCCATTATTTGGTGCATTGGAAGGGTTGGGATGTTTCGGATCATACTTGGGAGCCTGTGGCTCATCTGGACAATGCTCAAGATGCCATTCGCGCGTTTCACGCTCGTCAGCCTAGTGCTCCTCGCCCTCTTTGGTTGACTGGGATCAATTTCGCTTCTTTCTTCTCTCCCTATGAAAACCTGACTCGTCTGGAATCTGAGTCTTAAGGGGGGGGAAGTGTTACGAACTCTTTGTTGGACTTGTACGATTCTTCACTTTTCCTTTATCTTATCTTATCTTCCAGCATCACATGACTAGGTCATGTGACTTGTCACATGATCAATCACATGATTGGTCCAGACCTATGATGTCATCGATGATGTCATGCCTGCGGAAAACCTCATGTTGAGGTCCAGGCCCTTATCTTTCATTTCTGTCTCATGAAAGACTTCTTTTCATTTCCACGTCTTCTCTTCTCTTC
>JBBPJS010001068.1:0-12265 GCA_038088835.1 Singerocomus rubriflavus | reverse complement strand
CATAATGCACAAAAAGACACCTAACATCCAAGAACTACTGCATGTCAACAACAATCGATGAATCCATGATCTTGACATTGTACCATGCATGACAAGTGCACCTGATCTGTGACCATCATAACCCCAGAGGCATTCCAACAACAGCCTCAAATCCTTGCTCTCTGAATCTATGAAAACAACAAATCTGCAACCCCACATCTTGATCAGGGCTGAACATCCACCACTGGTACCTTTGATGATTGACACCCTGGCTACTTCAGATAGCAATCACTGGCTACATCTGTAGCAACACTCAACCTTTCAGTAGCAACATCCATGCTATGAAACCCCTTGCATTTCCTTGACTCCTCCACACATCCCCCTCTGAACCTACATTCTTACAACCCTAAGGTATGGGACAATGAGCTGATGCCTTGTTGCCAAAGAGAAGTACTTGGCAAGAATCATGGTAACCCTCTAATATCCAACCCCAACCCTGGCTAGCTACCCTTGTAGCAATGGAAGACCCCTTGTGGACCAACCTCTGAAAGAGGCACCTTTGTGGACCACCTACCAGCCAAAACCCCTTGTAACCACCCTTGATAGGGAAGGCCTCAAGTGATGAAAGACTTACCAATCACACTTGAATGTGCACATCCTCAGCATACATTCACCCTCACCCAGGAACTCTGAAACCTGGGTTGATGCCCTTCAAAAGGCAAAGAAACCTCACCTCAGCCAAAGCCATCAAAAGCCTAGGCAACCTCTTCAATAACCTGAAGCCACTCCTTGGCTTAGGAAATCTTCCAATGGAGTTCATCACTCTAAACCCTCATGTTCCCCACTATTTCATTCACCACTTGTCTACTCAACTGACAGGTATGGCACAGATGGACTTAGCAACCATCTGCCTCAAGGAAGAGCTTGGCATAGATGAGCAGTATTCTGACTCAATGACCATTCTGGTCATCACCCCTTACACAGTAACTACCTTGGTAGCAACCACTCAACCACCATTTACTCAGAAGACCTTGCCCACAGTTAAGACTGAAGATTCACCTCTGCAATTCTGCAAGTTAAAGAACCTTGCCCACCAAAGAAACTTCAACTATAATTAAGTTTGAAGAACCACCTCTGCCACTTAACAGACATGTTAATGAAACCCTGGTCACCTCTGCAATTCCGCATGTTAACAACACCTTAGTGCAATAACAATAAGATGCACCACCTCTGCCATCTGGCAAGTTAATGAAACCCCTGAGACACACAATGTCAATAAGCTACAATGGCACAACATCAATAAGTCACAACACCACCTCTGTCACCCAACAAGTTAATGAACCCTTTGATGCAATGCCAATAAGCTGTAAACTCTTGAAATCACCTCTGTCATTCAACAAGTTAATGAACTCCCTGATGCAACAATAATAAGTTGCAACACCCCTCTGCTATCCAGCAAGAAAAACATCTGAAATAACATTAAACTATCACAGTACCCTTGATCCCAGCACTGTCCAAAATGATGCTAAACTACCACCCATAGTCCAACAATAACACCCAGGACACAGCAAAAGTGCCCTGATTATGGTGATGTCCACAAAGACATTAAACTACCAAAGACCAAGGATTGATGGCCCTGTGTCACTAACAATCCCAGTGACATCTGTAATGACATTAAACTACTCAACCTGAGATTGTCCATGAAGATGCTAAACTAGATAACTTTAGGATTCCCTTACTCACTAACAAAGTCATAGGAATCAATGTTTGCAATAATGTTAAACTACCATCTGTAACCCAAACCTGTCCACAAGTGATCTTAAACTACCACCAGCAATAGTGCCATCCACAATGACGTAAAAACTATCCAGCAGTGTCTGTAAAGTCATTATTCACAATGTCTGTAATAACATTAAACTATCAATTGTGTTCCATGTATCACTAACTCATATCCCAGCTTACTTCTAGAATAGCTATGGCACCCATGGGATTTGGTACCCCACTTGCCCAATGATAAAGCTTGGTATGAGCAAAGATCTCACCCTTGTGATCTACCATTGGATCAATCCTTCCATGACCAATGATTAACCTCACTGACATCATAGGACCTATCTGAAATGACAGTAAACTATCATATGGTAAACCTTCCAAAATGAGGCTAAACTTGTTCATATCCTGTTCATAACAACAGTAAACTATCCCATCCAAAATGACAGAAAACTATCCCTTGGTAACCTTCTGAAATGAGATTAAACTTGTACACAACTCTTGAAGAGAGTATAAACTTAGCTGCACCTCATCAAGTGTTTAAACTACAACCACTAACCTTGTACCACAGGTAACCTTTCAGTATAAAGTCCAAATCCCTAGACAACTTCATGACAAGTATAAACTAGGTAACCCTTATATCAATCTAACAATCAACCCCTCCATCAAACTCCACAATGAGTATAAACTAGGTAACCTCTGTGCTGATCTCACTAACAGTCAACTCTAGTTCAACATTGTTATGAGTATAAACTGTCAACCCTTCAACTCCATTATGAGTATAAACTATTAAACCTTCATCACACTCTGGTAAGAGTATAAACTACCATCCCCACAGTTTACCCTGGACCTTAATAACCCCTGCCACACACTTGGCACATTATCCTTCAACTTCTTACAATGTTCCCACCACATACCAGCTCTATGGAACCTTAGTTACTTGGTCCCCACCTTGTTATGTGGATAAACTAACTACCTCAGTGCTTCAACTGGCACACTTCAATGTCATGTGATCCTAATGGGTTACAAACCTTACTAAGAGGGTAAATCCCTCTTTATATTTGTTCCTCCTATGTCCACTCCTATGTACCAGTGCTTTCAACTCCTCTCACAATTCCCTCACCACCAGCATCTACAGCATCAATGTTATTGGTCACCGTCTGGTCAGGAGGCTAAACTAACTTGACCCCTGTTAAACCCCTCCTGGTTAAAAGGTTAAACTGACTCATTGTTACAAATTTGTATACAATACATTATGACCTCTGCACTATGACTGCATGCTTGCACACACAAGTGCCATAATTACTCATCCCTGATCACATGACCATATCATCCCTTCACACCTTCACACCTTTCACCCTTTACATGTATCACATCTCTTATCTCTCTTCACCTCTTCACAACTAACATGCTGTCACACTGATCACTCTTCCATTCTGATTTTGATCCCTTCTTTATTTCCATTGTTCCCTCTGATTAGTATGATCACATCATGATCCTGCAGAACCCTTGATGAGATCTCTGCCACAATCCACTCCTTGATCAGTCACATCTTGTAATTGATCTTCCATCTTAGATTATTCCCTGCATTTCATATCCACTTCTTTCATTCTAATATATGAGATGCCTAACCTTTTACTCATGGACTACACACTTTACCCTACTAGCCAATAGCAGTAATAGTGTATACCCTAGACCTCAGACACAGCTTGGTCTGTGCACTCCATATAACTGTATATAAGGGGTTATGAGTACAGGCTGTTTCCCCAGCCTAATCCACTTGTTAACCTTCTCTCCTACCCTGCCCTCATAAGGTGGCCTAGTGATAAGTACAAGTAAAAGACACTATTTGCCTACTGGCTCTTCACTGAGTCCCTAGAAGTGAGGCTGTCTGGAGATAAAGCTAACCTCCACTCCTCTCCCTTATCATTCCATTATTCACCAATCCTAGCACCACTGAACTGCCAACATTATGGCCAGCTAGCAAGCTTGTACCACATCTAGTTCAGAATCCAGAACATATAAAAGTACAGAAGACATTCATTGGAAGAATCTTGAACCCAAGAAGATATTAAAGATCATGTGACATAGTCCTCTATCATACTGACTACTGATGTTATATCTGCAACCTCAAGAGGCTATTGTTGCCATGCAGGTCTTATCATATTGGTTATAGCATTTACAAATATTTAAGCCACTAGTGACACAGCACTTCTAGTTGAAACATCTGTTGGGGTTATCATACAGACCCACAGATCTATGGTGACACCATCTTCATTCTCAAGGATAGCAACCTGGTTAACAGCTATGCGATTACCTGAGTACTGGAACCCTCACCCCATGATATAAATACGATTATGCCTTTACTGTTAGGGTATTGGTATTAGGAGGAAGACAGAACCCTAGTGCAATAGTCTAGTGGTTATCAAGGACTTGCAAGAGTAGTCCTAGAGCTCACAAATAGAAGTCCCCCCAACACGCAGTCCTTTCCTCATTCCCACAGACCTTATAACTGTCCTAGTCATCATTCCTTTATCCAACATTATGGTTTAGCCCCATACCAAGATCTCTGGTTGTCTGCCAGGTTGTTTGGGTTGTTTGGCAAAGTGGCATAACTCTATGGTTCCACAACACTCATCCCTTGTAGCCTTCATTGCAAGCTCCCCTGTGCATTGAAAGACATGTAGTCCTGCCCACAACTGGTAGCACTCTGATGAAAGCCCAAAGAACTGGTGAACTCTGCATCATGAGTCTAAACTGACCAACCCTCCCAAGAGCCCCCCTTGTTCAAAACTGAAAGCACTCTGACAAAAGTCCAAAGACCTAGTATTCACTAGGAGCACTCAGACTAAAATCCAAAGATTCAGCATTCTCTCCAGACCACAACTGCCAAGATTCAAACTTGGAAACCAGCAAGAACCTCATGGTTATCCAAAGAAACCTGTCATACCCTCAGAACCTTTGATCTCCTAGACACAAAATGTAAACTGTCCTAACTCTTGACTTAGAACCCCTCCTTATGGAGTTATTCTTCTTTCACCCCAACATCAACACCTGGATTCATGGCTGCCTTCATGAAAGGCATGGAATAAGCAAGAACAACATCTTGCTCACCAATCAAAAGGTTTGGCACAGCCAATGATCTCATCTCTATCCCCTGACCTGTGTGATTCCTAACCTTGATCAAATCAACCTAGAAACCCCTGCAGTCCCTTAATGGGACATATTCTCAGCAAATCCCTATAGCCTCATATGCACCTACATCTCTCATTCATCCCCTGTTAACACCTCTATGGATTGCATGACCCTTGACCCTGCCAGCTATGCAGAAAACAACTAGCAACACTCAAACAATGAATTCATTGTCAAACCCCCACCAAACATTAGAACTCTATATCTCTAGAACTTTGAACTTTTCATTTACCCTTGTCCTTTGCTAACCCCAGTAGGTCTCAAGATATAAGCCACAAGAAACCTGGCCAAAACCTCTGCATATCCCCACAAGAACCCCCATGACTTCTTAGAGCTGCACTCCTGTTACCATGATCCACCAGATAGTGGATTCTTCTGTAAATCCCAGTAATAAACCATATGAACATCCATCAATGCCACATCCCATCCTTGTCACTAACCCCACAATTCTGGATCATGTGCATTTTAGATCACCAAACCACTGTGAAGCTTCACATCTTTAAAGTCTATCTCATCCAGCAGTTCCACCAAAACCATCAGTGAATTCCTCATAACCTTAGCACTGCTGGCTCACATCCCCATAGCCAACCCCTGTGACCATCCAAGCCTATTCCATGGCAACCCCAGACTCCACCTGGCAACTTCCTGGCACTGCTTTTACACCTCTTGTGCTCCATGTTGCCCAGAGTTCTTCCTATGTCATCTGCCTTTTAACTCAAACTCTGAACTTTGTTGACCAATCATGGTCACCTCAATACCCAGCTGACCAACACTGTATATGGAACATTCATGTGGTCACTCATAATCTACTAAGGGGGTAATGTTACATTTTCCCTCTATGTACACTTTCCTCTTGTACACTTTGACTACACCCATGCCTACAGACTTGTATTGCACTCCTAAGTGTATACTTTGTTCCTCCAGTGAACACCCACACTCCTAGACCCATATTGCACTCCCAACATACATACCCTTAGACTTGCACCATAACTCATGCTGCACTTTCAAGTGCACACCACTAGACTCACATTGCACTCCCAAGTGCATACCTCATCTCTAAACAACTCACAGCTAACCCAGCAGCCCCATGGCTCCCCAGTCACCTGACTTCCTCATGTGATCCACATCATGTGCTTAAAAGACCCATACCACTCATCATGTGCAATTCACATGCCTCATATCTTGCATCTTACATTTTGTGTCTTGCCCCTAGCTTGACCCTTGAGTCACACCAAGTCACCCTTGTGGTGTACCCTAGTCAAACCCATCAGGGCTTCCTCTTCTGATCTTCTATTCCATACCCTGATGAGCTTCTCCATTATTCCTTGCTTCTTTATTGTTCATATTTGATATCACACAGTCAATAGTCTTCCTACCATCTCCTTATGCTCTTCTATCACCCTCCATATCTCAATACATGTCTCCTCATTTAGACATGCCCTATGATTCCCCCTAGTTCTCTGGCCTGCCCTATAGCATGCCCCACACTCATATTTATACCCAAACACCTTGTAGCTAGTTTCCTAGCTTTGTTCTACCTTTACATGTATCTTTTATCTATGGTACTTGTCTCAAGCTCTCTTGTATAATACCAACACATTGTATCTTCTCCTTGATTAGTAGCTGCACTACCCTTACCATCTCTCAATGTCCTTCACCCCTCAGACATCTTGACCAACATCTCATCCACCTGAGAGAAAGTCCCTTATAGAATCCTACTAAGCAGATTCATCCCTTTATTCCAGGCTAACCCTATTGGCTAGCCTTCCACCTGTAGATAGGCCTGATGGCCTCTCTTCACACTCACAGATAGGCCAGTTGGCCTCCCCTTCACCTTCGTCACTCAGTACCTGCTAGGAGGTACTTAAGATTCTGCAGTTAAAGCCCTGCCTAGGCTTGACTGTAACAATGAGACTGTGGAGGTTCATCTTTGAGCAAGTCTGGCTCAAAGTATTTTAGAGCAACACCTTTGAGATATGACTGTGTGAATGTTATCTTAGAATGGTCCTTCTTAAAAGACTTTGGGTTGGCCTGGAAGTTCAGTTTGCACTGAACTACAAACAAATGAAGTTTCTTCAAATCAGTTCCATTAAACAGATCAGATTTGTGGACTTTAGTCTTTGGAGGGTTGGAGCTCTTTTTATAACACTATGCCTGTTTGGTTAGCTCACAAACAGAATTAGCCAGTTGAAAAAAAGGTTCATAAGCCAAAGGGTTGTTGTTGGCAGCTTCAGAGCTATCTTTCTGATGTCAACCTCAATGGTTTTCATCACCTTCAGAGTCAGAGGAACTTGAGGAGGAGTTGTCACCATCTCCACCATCATCTCCTGATCCAAGGGGTGAAGGCCCACCAGGCCCACCAAGTCCTATGTCATTATCATCACTCTAAAGTTCTCTAAAGTGGGGTCCTAGAGGGGATTCTGAATCTTCAGAAAGCAGCATCAAGGGAGACAATAGGCTTTGATTGGTAAGGTATCCAGAGATGGAGTCACCAGGCATGATTGACAGGCTAATAAACTCGCCAGAAATAGTATGAGTGCTGCCAAAAGCACTATGCAAAACACTTTTATGTTGATAGGTGAATGTTTGTGAAGTCATGGTGAAGAGATAGGGTCCTATACAAATGTGAATATAAATATACTGTCAAGTTCATGTCCTCCTTGTCAAAGTCCAACCAAAGGTGCAGAGTTCTAGGAGAAACAGAGTAGTTAGTAGTAGGGGTGGTTTGAGGGCCCAAATGGAGGAATAGGGTAAGGGGAAACTTAGTGAGGACATTGGTGCAGGACTTATATGTTATGCCCTTGTATAGACCTGTGTTCTCAGATTTCAGAGGACATGGGAGTGGAGGTCCAGAGTGGAGAAGGGATAGGGAAAGTAGAAGTTATAAGGGGATCAAATGAGGACAAAAGAAGTGACTTAGTTAATATTCATATTAAGGAAACATACAGGAGGTGCAGCTCTTAAGTACAAGTAAAGTAAGATACAAGGGTGAAACAGATAAGCATGTGGAAATGTCAAGTGACCATATGGTCATGTCAAGAATGTATGGAGGTGTTGCGGAACCAACAAGTTATGCTACACTGCCAAACACAACCCAACCAACCCGGCGGACGACCAGAGATCTTGGTACAGGGCTTAACCATAATGTCGGAAGAAGGGATGATAACTAGGACAGTCTTAAAGTCTGCAGATAGAGAAAAGGACTGCACGTCAGGGGGACATCAATAACCAGGAACTCCAGGACTACTCTTGCAAGTCCTTAATAGCAATTGTACTCTTGCAACAATGCTCTGTCTTCCTCCTAATACCTAACCCCTAACAGGAAAGACATAATCGTGTTCATACCATGGGGCGAGGATTCGGGTACTTGGGTAATCACATAGCTGTTAACCAGGTTGCTATCCTTGAGAACGAAGACGGTGTCACTATAGATCCGTGGTGTGTTCGTTAACCCAATGGATGTTCCAACGAGAGACGCGATGCTACTCATGGCTTAAATATCTGTGTAGTCTGTGATACGAATATGATAAGGGTCAGCAGCAATGGTGGCTTCTATGACCCGCAGGTATAACATCAGGAACGTTATGATGAGAGTTCTGTCATATGAGCTTTGATAATAATTCGGTAGTGCTTCCAATGAATGGGTTTCGTACTTTCATAGGTTC
The DNA here is from genome assembly GCA_038088835.1 of Singerocomus rubriflavus. Classification (NCBI taxonomy): domain Eukaryota; kingdom Fungi; phylum Basidiomycota; class Agaricomycetes; order Boletales; family Boletaceae; genus Singerocomus; species Singerocomus rubriflavus. The sequence goes on along the minus strand of JBBPJS010001068.1, from coordinate 3,662 downwards.
TGGGTTCTAAACTAGATGTGGTATGAGTTGGCTCGTAGGCCTTGCATTGGCAGTTCGGTAGTATGAGGATATGATGAAACGATAGAGGGGAGAAGTGGAGGTTAGCTTTATCTCCAGACAGCTCACTCCTGAGGCTCAGTTAAGAGGGCCAGGTGAATACCATCCCTTACTTGATCTGTTGTCACTAGGCCACCTTAGTAGGTAGGGTAGGACGCGAGGAAACAAGTGGATTAGGCTGGGGGAACAGCCTGTACTCATAACCCCACTACTTATAGGTTACAGGAGAGTGCACAGACCAAGCTGTACACTAGGGTCTAGGGTATACGGGATTAATGCTAGTGGACGATAAGGTAAAGGGTGTAGTCCATGAGTAAAAGGTTAGGCATTCATATGGGTGAGAATATGAAGAGTGGATATGAATGCAAGGAATATGATAGAATGGAAGATCGATTACAAAGTGTGACTGATCAGAGAAGGGATCGTGGCAGAGATCCATCTAGGATCTTGCAGGGTTCATGATCGAGATGCAATCTCGATTAATGATCGTACCAATCAGAGGGAATGGCGGAAATGAAGGAAGAGGGATCGAGATCGGAATGGAAGATGTGATCGGTGATGTCGTGAATGATGTGAAGAGGTGACAACTGAGAATGTGATGCACGTGAAGGGTCAAGGACGTGATGATGTGAAGGGAACGAGGGAGGTCATGTGATCAGGGAAAGTCATGATTGAGTACTCGTGCATGCAAGCATAGCAGTCATTGTACCAAGTATCGTACACAATTCGTAACACATTTGGGGTTCACTAAATCGTTAGAGACCAGGCAAGGTAAACAAGCCTAATCCAAGTGATATAAATGGTGGAACTATACTGATATGCAACCCTTGGGTGGTTTCAAGATGTTGATGCAATGGGACGATGGTAGGAAGTAGTAGAGAGGGTAATCCTTAGGACTCACTTCCCACTAGAGGACAAGTATCCAAATGGATTAGGCTGAGGGATGACAGCCAAAGACAGTCCCTTTATATACTATAGGAATGTATGCACGGACCAAGTAATGTTATAGATAAGGTGTGAAAAGGAAGCACACCTCATGGCCATCAAATGGAAGAAAAGTGACGGAGATTAAAAGAATGAAAAAGAAGTGAGCGGAAATGAAAAGAAGTCTCTCACAAGACGGAAATGAAAAGATAAGAGCCTGGACCTTGACATGAGGTTGCCTGCAGGCATGACATCAGTGATGACATCATAGGTCTAGATCAATCATGTGATCAGTCACGTGACAAGTCATGTGACCTAGTCATGTGATGCTAGAAGATAAGATAAGATAAGGAAAAGAAAAGAAATTGTACAAGTGGAAAGCAAAGTTCATAACAGGAAGAAGCAGATATGAGAATGCAGGGTTTAATATAAAGGGATGATCGATCACAAGGTGTGACTGATCAGAGAGGGGATTGTGATCGAGATGCAATCTCGATAGTAATCATACCGATTGAAGAGAACAACAGAGATGAAAAAGGTAAGGTGATTGGAATGGAAGAGTGATCGGTAATTTGTGAAGAGTGTGAAGAGAGATAAGAGATGTGATCATCGTGAGGGTGAAGGTGTGACGATGTGAAGGGAGAATGTGGTCATGTGATCAGGGATGAGTTATAAGAAGTACTTGTGCATGCAAGCAAGCAGTCATTGTACCAAGTATTGTGCAAGTTCGTACACAAATTCATAACAAGTATCATATACAATTCATAACACTACTCTGCCAACTAACCCAACCAACCTGGCAGATGACCAGGAACAAACAATGAATCCTATGAGAGATGAGGTCTGGATAAAGAGAGTGCTGGACAGCAAGAATAGGGAATTGAATATAATGATGGGACTAAGGTAGGAATGTCTTCATAAATGAACTCCAGGACTACTTTTGCAATGATGCTCTGTCTTCCTCCTAATACTACCATCCTAATAATGATAGCATAATTGTGTCCAGCTTTTGGAGTGAGGGTTCTGAGCCTTAAGTAATCATGTAGCTGTTGACCAGGTTGCTATTCTTGAGAATGAGGGTGGTGTCACCATAGATATGTGGGTTTGTATGAATATCCCAATGTATGTTCCAATTAGGACCACTGTGTCACTAGTGGCTTAAATATCTATAGTCTGTGGAATTGTTAATATGATAAGATCTACATGGCAATGATAGCCTCTTGAGGTTGCAGGTATAACATCAGTATCTGGTATGATAAGAGATACATCACATGGTTCTTTAGTAGTTTTCTGATATAGTATCTTTCAATGAATGTCTTCTGTACTTCAAGATCTGGGTTCTGACTTGATGAGGTACAAGCTGGCTCATAAGGCCTTGCATTGGCAGTTTAGTGATACAAGGATATGATAAAACAATAGAGGGAAGAGGAGGAGGAGTGGCTTTATCTCCAATGCCTCACTTCTAGGAAACCAGTTAAGGTCCAGTAGGTGAATAGCACTCTTTACTTGTACTCATCACTAGGCCACCTTGTAAGAGCAGGGTAGGAGAGGAGATTAACAAGTGGATTAGGCTGAGGAAATAGCCTAAACTCATAACCCCTTATATATGGTTACAGGAAGTGCACAGACCAAGCTGTATCTGAGGTCTAGGATATATGGTACTAATGCTATTGGCTAGGGTAAAGGGTAATGTCCATGAGTGAAAGGTTAGGCAGCTTCATGTATCAGAATGAAAGAAGCAGACATGAAGTGTAAAGAGTAATCTAAGATGGAAGATCAATCACAAGATGTGAAAGATCAAGGAAAAGATCATGGCAGAGATCCATCTAGGATTTTGCAGGGTTTGTGAGAGTGATCATACCAATCAAAGGGAAAGGGCAGAGATGAAAGAAGAGATCAAGATTGGAATGGAAGATGTAATTGATGTGAGTTCATAAAAAGAGTGAAGAGAGATAGGAGATGTGATCATTGTGAAGGGTAAAGGCATGATTGATGTGAAGGGATGGAGAGGTCATATGATCAGGAAAAGAGGGTCATGGCACTCATACATGCAGAAATATGCAGTCATAGTGCAAGGTCATACAATATTTTGTAACAGCATCCTTCTAATACCAGCACCTAAGAGACTGGCATAATTGTGGTTGACCCTTGGGGCAAGGAGTCTGAGTCTTGGGTAATTGCATGGCTATCTCCAGGTTGCTAACCTTGAAAGCTGGTTAGGGATGCCACCCCATCCTGGAGTCTTCACACAGTTACCCAACAGAATCATCTCCAAGTCCATAGACAAGGAGGAACACTAATAGATAACCATTAATATGATAAGGGCAAGTGGCAGCATACACCTATGATGCCTGCAGGTATAACATCATCTTGACAATTATATTGACCATCTTGAGTCACATGGGTTTTCACAAAGTAAAGGAGTCTTCACAAAGAATGTCTTTCAGGTTGTCTTGACTGGGTTCCATCTTGACTGAGTCCTGAGTTAGCATGACCACATAGTTATAAATAAAGGAAAGTGGAGGGGAGAATGAAACTGCATCTGAGCAATGCCTTACTTCTGGGCAGTTCAAAGACCAGGCAGGTGAATAGCTACTCTTTTACTTGCTGTTCCTTAAACATCACTAGGCCACCTTTGCAGGCAGAGTAGAAGAGGTGAACAAGTGGATTTGGCTGGGGGA
>JBBPJS010001067.1:0-12268 GCA_038088835.1 Singerocomus rubriflavus | reverse complement strand
CCTCATCGTTCAAGCTTGTTATCCCCCCGCTTAATGTCACCCTTCTCTCAGTCCACCGCCACCGATGTCAGCTTCAAGACTGCGCTGCGTGCCAGCACGCCTCTATTCAAAGTCTTCCGCACGCCTCGTGAAGATCTCGGTGGCGTTAGGCGGACTGCCGAGCGTGAAGGGAAGCACGTTGCCATCATTAATGCTCCCCCTGCTCATTGCATGATGGCAGGGGTGCCAACGGATAAGGCGAACGGTACTGTCTGGGTTGTCGTCAGTGATCGTGTCGAGGATTTGAGGTATGCAATCGACTCTCAACAAAGGGGCATGCCCGGTACGTTCTTCCTAGAAGAACCACAAATTAGGGGGATGGATTTCTTTCAGGTTGTTGTTGCTGGTGTCCTGGGTGGCCTTATGGTTGCCATTGGGCTTGCATGCTTGTAGCGATTCAGATCAAACAACTGGGGCCTCGTTTGAGGAACTGGAGCAAAAGAAAGTTTGTGAAACCATATGTTTATGTACCGTATGCCCTTACTATGCATGTACTTTTTTGTATGCCAAATGTATGCTCCCAACACGGTTTGCTTCGACGCGCAAACTACTGACCAGTATTGCATAAAACTGCAGAAGGTGAACCCAACGACGATAAAAAAGTGGCCACAAGGTCATGAGCTTGGGCATTCACTTGTTGTCTGAATGTTATGTATATATGCAATAAATCCATACGATAGACGAGACATCCTGTACACCATATAAGTTACTTCATTAATACAAACCAGACTCCTAGCAAGCCTGTCCAAGAGGATCTCTCACACAGCCCAGTCATCTAACATTCCATATCCAGGTCTGGTTCCCCATCCCCTCGTCATTCGCTCCTCCATTCGCTCCTCTCTACTCCCCATACCTGAGAGTCCTCCGGAGAACCCTCCGCTCAACAAAGTTTTCAACCAGCCATTCGGTTCCTCTTTACCATTTCCCTTTCTCCGCTTGCTCCTTTTCCTGCTCCTCCCCTCCTTCAGCTTTGACGTGCCATGTTGTGAGCCAGCGTAGGATTCCGGAAGCTCTGCGAAACTGATGCGCTTTGGTGTTGACACACCTGAGGAGGGTGCGCTTCCCATCATCCTCGCCACTCCATTTCCAAATACGTCAGAAAGGCTCATCGTGCTCGGAGACGGTGAAGCTGTTGGAGGTACCGAGCGCACCTTCAGTGAGGAATGTGCAGGGGGTGACGGAGGGCGGGTTGACATCGAATGACGTCCTTTGGTATAAAGCCGCGATATAGACGCCGTGGCCGTCGATGTACCCAAAATTGGAGCCGGAGGGGGTGTGATAGGAAGGAAAGAAGGAGCACGATGAAATTTCAAATCTTTACGCCGAACGGTGTTAAGAGACGTCGAAGAGGGATGGTCGTCGAGAATTTTGCGCAAAGATTGGACAGTTCGATAGCCGGTGGGTCGGTCAGAAGATTCCGACGACGACAGTGAGAGCTCTTCATCACAAGGCATCACAGACAATAGAGATGGGGACGTAGATGATTGCTGGGGTGCCTCCGAGCGAGATCCCAAAGTTTGCTTTTGTGACCCTAATCGACTGCGATCTGGAGATGAAAATAGAGTTCGGGCAGAAGAAGGGGAAAATGAGGACTTCTTGCATCGCAGTGTACCCGTTGGGCTAGTGGATGCACACCTGTTCCAAGAGTACAGCAATCGAGCAGAAGAGGGGGGTGACATAGATCCTGAGCGCTTAGCAAGATCTGACAAGAAATGGTATGCTGGGGTAGTGCTCTCTAAGTGGGTCTCAGGCAGAGTCCCTGCCGTAGACGGAGGACGTGTCTCCTGACGATGCACAGATGAGAATTCTCGAGAATGAACTGAGTGAGAGGATCCAGATGCCCGCAACCCCAACGTAGAAGGTAGTGTTATCAACTGTGGGTCTGTGGTGGATTCGACAAACTGAGTAAGCGCCCTTGGAGCAGGTGCAATCAGTACATCACGGGTAGGAAGCGAATATCGAAGATGAGAGTCAGAAGGCCTGTCCAACTCCAGGATTGATGGTTTTCGTCGGTTCCGGAGTTCTGGCACGACGGTGATGGGTAAACTTCGGCTCACGGCCCCCCCATCCATATGACAGGAAGGAAGGTCTCTCTCCTCCTCTCCGAAAAGCTTGTCCACCCCCTCTGATATTTCTTCTAGGTGGTCCATCCACGTTTCACGTATTCCATTGCTCATCCTGATTCGAGTGGACAAGTTCCGAGCACGCACCTCCAGAAAGCGATCTGATTCGTTTTCAGAAGATAGGAGGGCAGAAAGGCTGGACTGCGTGGACATGGTTGTGTGAAGCAATGCGTTAGACATCTCGAGCGCGTGTACACTGCGTTCAAGTAACGTATCAAGGAAGGGATCGGAGACAGTAGCAGGGGCCCGCTTGCGCCTGCGGACGTGTGTGGGCGAATGCCGTGGGGGTGGGTGAACTAGGTGATGTCGTACATAGACGAGGTTCTCTTCTTGATCGCCCTCCGTATCGGCGTCTGCTTCATCAGTGGTTTCTGGGTAATCGGGTGGTTTGTCGGACTCTGCTTCCATGAGCAGGGGTGGACCAACAGAGTTGCTCCAGCCAGGCGGTGACGAGTATTCAGGAAGCGTCTGAACGGTCTCCGAAGACAATTTTGATACAGAAGAACGCTTGCGATGGGTTCTGCGAAGGATGAGGCCATTATTTGGGTGGTAATAAGTAGGATGCATCACTGAAACCCAGACTGAGAGGTGGTGAAGAAAGCAACGTCCCAGGTCGAGTCAGAGTTGCTGTGAGAAACGACTGACAGCATTGGACACTGCCAGACGTGGAGAGGATCCGAGTCTTCATCGTTCCGATGACTAAGCATGAGTCAACCGTCCCCTTTAACATGTTTTCTACTGGAAGAGTCTCTAACGCGTCTACTCAGTAAGTACTGCACTCGTCTGTAGAATTTGACCCGCCCAAGTGCTCATAAGGAACTGGGTATTGGCAGATGTATTTAGTTATCAATTTATTTGCTGAGCATATCACGTGACCGAGTGTATGAACTACAATCTCTGGCGGATCCCATGCACAAGACCTAAGCACCCAACTCTCACTTGCTGGATTTTGGTGCATTGCACATTTGTTTACCTTTACGCAGCACTGTCACCTCACGCCGTGTGGTCTGTTTCGCACGTCGCAAAGCTTGAATTTCCTCGCAGAAAACATCTGGACAACAGCCATACCTACTTTTCCGTTGTCAAATCATCTAATAATGGAAAGCGCCAAGAATCCCCTAGTAAACTCAGAAGTGTCAGAGGGGCAGTCCCCCGATCACAATTGGCTCCGGAAGCGGAAATTCGTCAAACGGACCCCCAGTCTTCTCCAGGAGGTACTTGTTGCGGCGATGTTGCACGATACCTGGAAGGTAAAATGTCCACGTTGTCCAAAGAAACCAGCGACTGTGTTGAGCCAGGGTATTTTCATAGTCCGCTAGAAGTAGTTGGTATCAATCTTATACCACAGGGGAAATTGTCGTGGGCCATACTTTTCAGAGCTTCTCGCAGATCCAGCCACTTCTTCGTCACATCAGTCAAGATAACATCGGCTCCCCAACGCACACACTTGAACAAGATGATTAGCGACGTTGGACAGAAATGAGAAACAACGGTCACAGACTTCCATCAAACGCTCTGGCTCGTTTACTGTCCATACCATGAGCTTTTTGCCGGCAGCTCTGCACTCTTGGCGGAAACTGGAGAGGAATCCGTGAGTGCGAACCAGGCTGAATAATCCTCTTGCCTTGCTACTCACCTCAGGCCATCACTTCCCGCCAATGTAGAGAACGCCATTGAAAACACGTCTACGTCATCCCAAAAGTACTCGCGCGCCAAAGTAGTACTGCTGCCGATGTGCGAGCGGCGGCAATAGGGCAATCTTGCTTTTGCATATGCAACAAAACGGGGATGCCAGAGTCCGAGCAATATGCGTGGCGCAAGCCTTGTTTCCCATTCAGGCTGCTCGGAAATAATAGCGTGTATTAATCGGAAAAGGCGGTCTGGGTCGTTCTGTACTTTGACGTCAACATTGAACTTTACATGATGGTTCTCAGGCTGGACAGTTTGGTTGATCCGTGAGCATAGTGGTACCGTGGGCCACGGAACCTACCTTCATCAGCAGTGCGACGGTCTCCACGAACGTGGGTATAGGTTGCTTTGGTTCCTTCTTGGTGCGCAAGAGTTGCATGCCATCTTTGCCGTACCAGTTACGTTCTCGAATCAAACCTGAACACTATTGGTTACTTGGCAAACGTGCCTGATGGCGCGAGAAATACCTTTTGAATCCGTCGTCCTCTCAAGGGCTTTATTTTGCGCACGTTGCAACATGTTACCGAAAAGGGTAAGGAGGATCATTGCCATGCCGCTCACCGGGGTCATGAAACATCACCACCACATCGTCCGCCGAGACATGGACGTCTGAGACATAGGTTACGGCTAAAAGCACCAAGCAAGGTGATTAAATACCGCTCTCAATGCCCTCAGCCCCATCCCGTATGGCAGCTTCAAAGCTGGCGAGCGTGTTCTCGGGAAATGCGGCAGAGGCCTGTAGGACAAGGGTTACTGGGCAATCGCATCTTTTTGACCCTGGATTGCATACACCACGATGACCCCAACATTCTAAACCACGATCTCGGTGACAAAGGTCGCGATCAGAGACGTCGATACACGCACCAGGTAGAATTGAAGGCGACATCGAGCATGTATACGGTATACCCTATTGGTAGGCGGGAGATGGGACGGGAACTTGAGACTCGGGAACAAGGAGGATGGGGCATAAAACGGTGAGGGAGACACCTTTTATACCGGCTGAGAATATCGCAACAGAATCGCAACACACCCGATGATTCTGGAGTAAAAGTCAAGGAATTTGCCGACCCAATTGAAATCCTCGGAGTTGCCGTTGTACGTGCTAGCGAGGCAGAGGTTTCGACCGGTCAGCCATTTTACATAACCATTTTATTTTTCAAATTAGATGAGCATTCCGACTCCAAGTACACCCAACATGACAACTTCTTCAGAGTTGAATTGTTTGGTGTTCCCAACGTATGAACGTGTATTACATTGCCATGCCAGCCACGAACAAGGGTATCAGAGCTCTCGTTATCAAAAGATACGATCGAAATCATTCTGAAAACGTCAGTGAATCGGTCTTCTAACATGAACCATGCCCTCGTCATCCGTCTCTCCATACTCGCTAACACTTCCATCTGGCCGCAGGCTCTGTACAGACCTCGATGGCTCACTGGTTTCACTAGGTGTCTCTTCGCTCGGCGTTGCTGGAATGTTGGAAACGGCATCATACGTTACAGCCGGACCAGGAGGCGTTTCGGTCGATGGCGGTTCTGGCGTCGATTCGGATAATTCCTTTGACTCGTCGCTCTCCACTTTAACAGAGATGTCACGTAAAGTTGTAAGCATTTGCTCTCGTGTGCGTGTTGCAAGGTCGGCGACATCCGCCAGTGTCAAGCCAGTCGTTTGAGTAGGTGGGAGAACTATCGCCTGGTCAGTAAGGTCTCGAGCGACACAAGAAGTCGACGGAACAATAGACACTAACTGACCTCGAATCTTGATGATACCTCCACCGAACACGCCCTTGTGGTACAACCTCCAGTAATTCTCACAAACAACTGGTATAACTGGTAGACCAGCCTGAACAGCAAGATGAAATGCACCCTTTTTGAACGGCAACAGGGTGGGCACTTCTTCATTATGCCGTGTCCCCTCTGGGTACATCATCAACGAAATACCTTCTCGTTTCATCTCCTTGCCTGCATCATCCAGAGATTTATGAGCCTTGGCACTGTTTCCGCGATCAACGAAAATCGCGCCGGACATGTACATCCAAGGACCAAGAGGCGTCCACTGGAGCTCCCGCTTAGCCATGATGGACGCCTTTGAAGGGAACATTCTGTATGAACGTAACGCGTTTCAGCGATGGAGAAGGAACAGCTGGGGGTGCTAACCTCGCCAGACATAAAACATCAAGCATGCTTTGGTGATTTCCGACCATAACCGCTGGTCTTGTTTGCAGGTATTCCTCGCCCTCTATCTCCACCTCTATTTCGAGCGCATGACTGACCAGGTAATAGAAGGTCCGTGCAACAACATAGTTGACGTCGTGTCGACGGCCAACAAGGGTCATGCCGATAGCCGCAACAATTCCCCATGTCGATACGACAACGAGACTACCCAAGAAGATGCTGGCCCTCCAGTAATAACGACCGACGGGTGATGTATTTGCAATGGATCGGAATAAAAGAACAGGGAGGGAGATATAGGCCAAGGGCTTCACGACCAGAGCAAGGAAAGACATCTAGAGAGTGGTATGTGGTTAAGAGGATGACTTATCGATGGAAGGATTACTACGCACGCTGAGCCCAGCAGCGTGCCACAAGTTTTTGGCTGGTCTGGCTCTTGGGGAGAGAGTGGGAAAATGGGCAAGTCTCGTTTGCTTGATATGGAGCACTGCTCCCACCCACTAGCCAAAGGGGGTTCATACCCAGCACATTATGGATCCTGTTCTACACGTTCCAGCTACTGACTACTACCCTTTGCCGCGAACCGACTTGCGGCGAGGTGCCATATTTCGCTCCTCGTCTTCTAGGGAGACCTTTCTTTTCCTCCCCCTCTTCGTCAAGGCGTTTGTTTTGCGCGATACCTCCCTCTGTGGCATTGTGGCATTGTCTCCGCTCGCGACCCCATCCTCATCACATTGCTCCATCAAATGCTGTGCTGTCTGACGCCCCTTGGTTGGTTGCTTCTTCCCAAAGGGCACACTGTCCCAGCCACCTTGATCAGCCATCGTCTGGATGACATCCCAACACCTTGCTGACACCCTTTGGACACTCAGGCGGCCGCGCGTGATCAGAGGCATACCTAAGAGATGTCAATTTCAAGAACCTGCCCCGGCAATGAAGGGGAACTGCCAAAGTACCATACCCTTAATCGCATTCATACCTTCCTCTCCGACGTAGCTGATCGCTTCGGGAGGTTCGGAGGAAGGAAGATTTGCAAGGTAACGCAGCAGGGATAGTGGGACAAAGTGGCGGGCCCGTGATACGAATTTCGCATCGACCATAAACCATCTGGGATTGTCCTTGTCCGATTTCTATGGCGAGGCAGTGAGTGACTGCAGGACGTCGGCTAATCGCATAAACCCGTCACCTCATCAAAATACGGATGCGAGCTGGCCAACACATATTTATTTCTCCGACTATGCAGACCAAGACCAAAAAGCATTCACCTGTCCCATGCGGTGTCTGTCCATCAGCTGATCAGTCGGTGTTGTGCCAATGCTAGAATTAGCGACGAGCATACAGTCTGGGTAAGCCTCTTTGGAGATCTAGTAGATGACTAAGCATGGAATTTGGGTGAGCCAATGTGAGGCACACCTCAGCAAAACCAGCGATGCCTACACAGCTTATCGCATGAGACACTTTGGCCGTTGCATACATATGATTTACTGACCTGGGTTCTTGCAGTTGGAGTGGTAAAAGAGAATCTACGCGAGCTTCACGAAAGCGATTGTACAATGGGCATCAGCTGACCTTGTCTCCAACGACCATTTCCTTCATAAGATTCCTCGCTTCATAGTTGCGCACGCCTTCCCAAGCAGTGGATCCCACCGATTCAAAGTCGTTAATGCTAAACTATTGCAAAAGACATAATTAGGGTATGCAGAACATTCTGCGAGGAACGTACCTTGACGTCCTTGCCCCTGACGACGCGTGATTCTGGCTCTGCCTTCATGAGCCAATACTTGAGTGTGGATCCCATTGGATGAGTGGTTGAGGGAATGGAGACGCAAAATATTCGGACTCAGACTGACAAGATCGGCTGTGCAGCCAGCCATAAGTACAGGTACTGGCAGAGCGTTCATGACAGTAGTAGACATGTTTTAGGGCCCTGTGAGCGACGTGCTTGCAGTGCTGCGGGGACCTGTGTGGGTCGACGATTCCAACCCCTGGACGGATCATAGGAATAATGTGACCTTGACCTATATTGAGCGCTGCTGCGGGCGGCGTCAACGAGTATATTTTCTCAGTCCGGTGTCAAAAAGTAGTTTGCTGCGAACAGTGCCCACCCCGTCAACACCAGTCACTATAAGTTGACGACGTCGAGCTGCAATCGCCATCATGTCGAACACCAACGGACTGGACACTATCGACCGCAAGGATCGGGTTCCCTCCCCAAGCTCATCCCGCGTAGTCGACCATGACGCCCCCGACGGTATGTGTTCCACCTTCATTCAACTCGTGTAAAGCCCACAACGTCTGCAGTCACGGAGGAATACCCCCCTACGAAGCGTCATGGCGCAGAGGGCAAGGTACACATGATCAACGTGCAGCCGCTCAAGCGCAGCGAAATGCAGGTAATGCTGTTGCAATACTCTTAGCGTCTAACTTGCTGATATCCCGACCTAAGCCATCGTACGCTCAGGATCTAGGAACTGGTGAGGTACGCTCATCTTTTAGCTGCGTTCGCACTCCACCTTGTGCTTAGAGTTTGCGATGCATTCAGGTGATACATGGTATATATGGCTCGTTCCTCCAAGGCCTTGGCACTCTCGTCGGATTCTTTGGTGCCATTCCATGCTGCCCGTGTCCGAACCCCTTCCGTAACGTCCAACAGGGTAAGGGGCATTTCGCTAATCGCTCCACCTGTCTCTTACGCCACTTCAAGGTTCGGTCGGTTTGGTCTCACGCTTTGGCCAATTCTACAAGTCCGTGGATCCCGGCCTCGTCCAGGTTAATGTCTGCACGGAATCCCTGCGGATTGTAGATGTTAAGATACAAATCAGTCCCATCGGCAGGCAGTCTGTCATCACACGCGACAACGTCAACGTCGAGATGTACGTCCCCGTTCAACTCTTCCGTATGTCCCGTACTAATTGTAGAGCCAGTGACTCCGTGATTTATTTCCAGATCACGAACCCGTACCGTGCTGCTTTTGGTATCAGCGACCTTCGTCAAGCGCTCGTCGAGCGTGCCCAGACGACTTTGCGTCATGTTGTGGGTGCTCGCGCAGTCCAGAGTGTCGTCACCGAGCGCGAAGCGATCGCCTTTGAAATCGCAGAAATCGTCGGCGACGTTGCCGACAAGTGGGGTGTCGCCATCGAGGGTATCCTGATCAAAGATATCATCTTCAGTGCTGAGGTCGCCGCCTCGTTGTCTTCTGCTGCTCAGCAAAAGCGGATCGGAGAATCCAAAGTCATCGCTGCACGCGCCGAAGTTGATTCCGCTCGACTGATGCGCCAGGCTGCCGATATCTTGGCCTCTCCTGCCGCTATGCAGATCCGTCAGCTTGAAGCATTACAGCAGATGGCCCGGTCTGCGAATAGCAAGGTCGTCTTTGTGCCCATGCAACTTCAGAGTGACATCATCAGCCAGGTGGCAGGTGGTAGCCAGATACCTACCGGACCGGGCGTTGCTGTTGTGAATGAGACGGGCGAGAGTCTTGGTTCAGCGGGTCGTGCTGCTCTTTTAAACAGCGCTTCGAATATGTAGGCCGAGCGACGGCATAGTCCTCCTTTCTCATCCCTCTACCGTCCGTCAACTCTTTCGCCCTTCAAGTACCAAGTTACGGTCACGATCTTGTTTTATGCGTACTTCCTTTCTGCCGACCGATCGGTGCTTACAAGTCCGATCAAGGTTGTATTTCTTGTGTTCGTCGACGGCCACAGTTCATGTTGTCTCTCTGTACTCTATACCGTTGGGCGTAGCTTTGGACTCGTTATGAAAAACACAATCGAATAGGTTATCACAGGTACTGCCTACGTAACAAAGTAGGATGAAATACAAGATCAGGTCACTCAATTCTGTGCACTTGATAAATCGTGAGCAGTGCTGCAGGAACACAAAGCGAGAACAAATGGAATGAGCTGACGACAAAGACAAGACAAAACGTTATATACGAGTGCGCATGTCGAGAGCGATCAAGGGTAACAAGAGGAAGACCCAATAGATAATCCGGTGTTAATAGTTGGTTTGTGTCCCACTAGAAGTTGGGTAGAATGGACTCGGAAAACGAAGTTAGCACTTTCAAAGGGAACAGGAAAGTAACTATCAGACAAAGCCAAGGATGATACACGGCGATGAGAAATATTATGGAATTGGATAGAGTATTATCAAGGCATTCAGCCCGAGGTGTTACGCTCAACCGGTTTGCCGGTGGGTCTCCACGGGTTCCTAGAATCCAGGTCGAGACTTGCCAATGTACCGTTCAGATCATGAATAGGACCTTGCTCCTCATGAGTATCATGGCGACTAGAGTGTCCCTGTGAAGAGGTCTGGCTAGAGGTTGGTCGGGAGACTGGCTCTTGGCGGGAGCTGGAACGGCTGGGTTCAACAGGCCGATTTGAGCCGTCAAAGTATGGTCCATATTGGTAACAGCCGTTGGAAGGTCGAGACGGACCATTGGAACGATCGGCGATTATATTTCCATCCAGCACGCCCGGGTCGAATTTAGGGGGGAAAGTGTTCAACGTTTGTGACAAGGAGTCTGCGGTCACCAGGTCAACTGAGCCCCTTTTGAGATCGGTGATCATGTAGGCATTAGGATTGGGTGAGAAAGGCGAGAAAGACGAATGGAGCTGCGATCTGATTTGATGGAGCTGATCCGTCGCCTCTGGACCTGTTGGCGACCGCGTCGAGAAAGAGGTTGCGTACGTTTCATGTAGCGAGTGCGGGTTGACGGCTTCGCTACGGATTTGGTTTGCCAAGGATACCCGGAACTTTTCATCCGATGTCGTGTTGCCTCCAAAGTCGGAGTCGGCTGTCGTAGGTGTCTCTGAACCACCTACCCCACTCATTCCACTAACACCGAGTTTCTGCAAAAGTTGGAAAGCCTGTTCAGGTGGCAAGGATACCTGAGTTGAACTAAGCTGAGTTTGCAGCTGTGCCTGGAATTGCGCCTGAAGGGCGGCCGCCTGTGCCGCCTGTGCTGCCGCCTGCGCTGCTTTATCTGAAAAAATGAGTAACGACAACGACAGGACACGAAAACAGATGCATACATTGGCTCCTCCCCCAGCTTAAACGAATCCTACTTCCACCAATCGGGAAACCCTGCATCTTCTCAATAGCTTTTTCTGCGTCTGCCTTGCGAACAAACTGTACAAAGCCACAGTGCTTTCCGACAGGGACTTTGACCTGTGCGTATGTGCATGAGTAGATGAGACGAGGATAAATAAAGGGTCGCCCCACATAGTGGATGTCTCCAAATGGTGCAAAGAATGTTCGTAGTGTCTCCTCGGAAATAAGAGGTGACAAACCTCCAACAAACACGGTCGTGTTATATGGATCGGTCGAGGTAAGCTGTTCTCCATTCGGTCCGATGAGGTTTCCAAGAATCGCACGTGCTTGTGCGTGATGTTTCCATGATTCCTCTGAGATTATGTAACGTGGCAATGAACCCTCATGAGAGTCCTGCGCAACACCCGAGGTAATCGATGAAATACCAGCAGCGTTGTTTCCCGTTGTCACAGATCCGTATTGTTGTGTGACTTGTGCTAGTAAGCTTGGAGCGAGATTAATCATGTCATCCGACGATGCCGGAGTAAGTGCGCCGGATGAAACGCTATTACTCGACCCAGAGCCAATGGATGCAACAGATCCTGACCCGCTTGTCGTGAGGGAGGATCCAGAAGCGGAGGACCCCACCGGGGTTGTCGTGGAGGCTATCGGAGAGGAGACACTTCTTACTTGGTTACCGTTTGGAAATGGTACCGATACTGTCAAGTTGCTACCCTTTGAATCAACTGCGCGAGCATTTACAGGATACTGGACCAACGGAAGGTCCAAAGAGACCTGGTGTGGTTTGAACTTTGCCGTCGCAGGTGAGATGCGCACTGATGTGACAGTATAGTCAGGGGTCTAGACTATGATTCGAGGAATGCGACATACTTGGGCGAGAAAGGCAATACAGACCGTGCATCTCGATGAGAGCGCGCTGTTGGTCTGCCTCGTCGGTGAATCTGTAGTGGTACTTTAGTAACAGGAATTGAAATGGAGATTTTCTCCCCTCACCTGACGAAACCATACCCCCTGGACACACCGGTGACTGGATCAAGCATTATTTTCGCGCTCTTACAGCTAAGAAAAGGGCGGATGAATTTGGGTTCACGATCATTCCGTAAACCGAGGACTGGGTTCCGGAATACCGCCACCAGGTCGGAGTTGGAGGTTTCAGGTGCAAGGTCGCCAACAAAAATACTGTATTCCTTCAGG
>JBBPJS010001066.1:0-12268 GCA_038088835.1 Singerocomus rubriflavus | reverse complement strand
AGGCAGCGCAGCCTGCGCGGGGGGAGCATATCGACCGGGATCAGACATTGCCAACGTGCGTGGCTCTGGGACCAGTTTGGGAGATACGCCTTGAGGTGGCAGCTTCTCCACGTGGTTGGACGGGAACAAGCCTTGTTTCCCCGACCGATTGCGACCCGTCCACCAGTCCGCGTTCGTCTCCTTGACGATCTCTATGATTTCTCCTGCTTCAAACGACAGATCGTTGGGGTCCTACTCCTCGTCAACAGGACACACGGCACGCGTAGAGGACTATCGCACCTCGCCAGACCAGCGCCAGACTGCCCGTGCTTCCGCTCTCTGTGGACCAGGTGACATGTTCAGACGCTGCGTCTTTTGCGTCAGCGACACGATCGACGATTCCTCCGACTGTCTCTTGGCGCTCGTAGAGAGCTTCGACATGATCTCTTCTCCATCGGTCTTGGAGATCTGCCCATAAGCCATGAGTAGCTCGACATTCTGCCTGGTTTGAGCGAGTAGGTGTGCAAAGAGGGAGGGCTGAGGTTCGACCATGCTGGCAGGTGCAGAAAACTGTCAGCTGAGTTTTGCTGTCGACACTGGCGCCGTGGCGGTGATAAGTAGCGAACACCCCGATTACCTCATGTAGCCTGCGTGCAGCGTCGAGGTGAGATTTGTATCAGCGAGTCGTACTTGATCTCACCTTTCTCGATACAATGTTGATATGGTATCCCTAGGGACAGTACTCGACGTTCCATGTTCTGCGAATACGGTCTCACGTATACATTCCTCCAAGTCACTCGTAGCACGGTCTACAGGTCTAGAATGATTTCCGAGGTGGTACTTTCCCGCCTCCCTGACCCAACGATGTGCTCGAGCGTGAAGCACCGCGTAGATTTGGCATGCGATGTTATGATCACAGCTCACTTGCCTACATGTCCAACATTTACGTACATGTTAGAGCAACAGGTTCTTCCAACCAAGGACGTGGATGCACTCCGAGGTCGTTTGACACAAGTGGATCACATACTACAAGCCAAACATGAACTGTTTCTTCAGTATTGTAAAGCTCTAAACTGATCAATGCTCGTCAAGACGTTCAAGGGATCCGATGACATGCCAGGGCATGGGAACACAGCGACCTGGGCGATAAGTGAGCCCTGTCGCGTGGCCGAGTCTGCTGATGCAACGTGTTACGAGCAAGAGCGTCGGGTGCTCGACTGGGAGAGAAAAAGTTGTAGTTTTTAGATGGTATCAAATCAACCTGCACTGGACGTGATCCCTCCGAGTTGGTGTGGCGTTATTTGGTGGCTGAGATTATAAGGTTACAAGGACTTCGTTCGCCTTGTGAGAGCATCATTTGCGTCCTTCTCCTTCCTCGTTCTTTTCTTCCTTTGCTTTGCCCATCTACTTTGTGCGCGAGCTGTCATGTCTAGAGTACGCCAGCCAAACTCTTTGTCTCTGGCCAACATTAACTCCACTGCCAGGCACAGTTCTTGAGAGAGTACAAGCTCGTTGTTGTCGGCGGTGGTGGTGAGCGTTCTTCGCTTAGTCTCAGATCTCTTCTCAGAAATCCGTTGATCAGGTGTCGGAAAATCTGCGCTGACCATCCAGTTTATCCAAAGCCACTTTGTCGACGAGTATGATCCCACCATCGAGGGTACACACTTTCTCATCTGTCATTCTTCGAGCATGCTCTCATTCCTATATCTTCAGATTCGTACCGCAAGCAGTGTGTCATTGATGATGAGGTCGCACTGCTCGACGTTCTGGACACTGCCGGACAAGAGGAATACGGGTATGTCCATCTCGCACAAGTCACATCTCACAAACATGACCATTGTCTGCCATGTACAGCGCCATGCGCGAGCAGTATATGCGTACAGGCGAAGGCTTCCTCCTCGTCTACTCTATCACGTCGCGTAACTCGTACGAGGAAATCAGTACGTTCCACCAACAAATCCTTCGCGTCAAGGACCAAGACTCTTTCCCGGTGATCGTCGTGGCCAACAAATGTGATCTCGAATACGAACGTCAGGTTGGCATGAATGGTGCGCCAGCGTGTTCTTTTCACGGGGACCCTGTTCATTTTACGTTCACTTGCCAGAGGGCCGTGACCTCGCCAAACATTTCGGCTGCAAATTCATCGAGACCTCAGCCAAACAGCGTATCAACGTTGATGAAGCATTCAGCAACCTTGTGCGTGAAATCAGGAAATACAACAAAGTAAATTTGCCACTAGTGACATCTCTCGTCTCTGATGCAACGTCATAGGAACAACAAACTGGCCGTCCTGTGATGGCCAATTCTGGCACGGGTGGACCTGGCGTGTACGGTGGTGCCAAAGACTCGGGCGATGGTGACCACGGTGGTTGCTGCAGTGGTTGTGTGGTCGTCTAACTCTTTGCCACTCTTTGCTATCCATTTCTCCCCTTTCTCTTCAGCATTCTTACAGCTACCCATCGTTGTGTCCTCCACATTACTTCCAACCTGCTTTCTTTCCTTGGGGATTCCATACATTCGAGGCAGCTCTCTTTGTTAGAAGTCCGCACTTTGACTTCTACCGACTCCTACTCATGTAGGATTGCATCTGTATATATAACTTATGCTTCTCTGTGCACCATGCACATGTGGACGATCCATTTTCATCTGTATAGACATAGCTGGCATGCCAACAGGACAGAATGAGAGCTGTGTGATCAACCAACAAGTACTACTCGAGCGCGCCTTGAGAAGGATCTTTGTCGAGCACTAGCGATGGGTTGGTTGTCAGGAAAGCATCGATTCGGGCGCAGTCACTCACATGGCGGTTTGGATACATCTTCCTCATTGACGGCTCTTATTGAATGAATCCCGAGATCATACAATCCCGACACACCACTGTTGCCGCCCAACATTGAAATACCAACAGTTCGGATGCGCTGACGAAACATGGTTATCTGATGCTGGACCAGCTCGCCGGTGTTTGTCAGGATAAAATTGTCCAAGGGAACCTGTCGCGAACATCTATCAACATGGATGCACAAAACCGGACAAGCGTGACGAACAAAGATGTCCTCCCAGCCGCCGTCATTGCGTTTGAAATACAGGCGATGCTGCCAAAGGTCGGTCGTTACAGGACCGTCCGTCTGCAAATTCACGTAGTAGGAATTCTTCGTCCGAGGGTCTCCTCCGAGGCGAAGTCGCAGCGCGAGGTATTGATGGTTCGACACGTCGTCGCATATCTCTCCAAATAATGACGGCCGCAGCTAAGTAATCAAAAGAAAGGAGGGGATGCAAAGGGAAAAAAAATGGGTTACCCATTACCATTCGTTTTTATTACGAACAGGACGACCTCCTCACGACAGAGGTCATCCGGCCTGCGCTCCAATACATACCTTTGTCCTGAACCCTGCATAACCGCCTCGGATCCTCCCTTGGAACTCCGGACGGACCGTCAGCCTCATCTCCCCAGAAAACCGAGCAGTGGCAGGGCTTCCGCTCCCCTCGTTTCGTTCCGGAGAGTGGTCCAGCGCGAAATTGAGAGTGGATGTCCCACCAATGTCTGCGTCGCATCCAGTTGCGATTCCTTTGACGTCTTCTTCTGTATGTAGCTTCAGGAGAGTGATGGGTGCTCGGCTGGGAGGGTTCGCGCCTTCCATGCGGAGGACTGCCAGTGGGTCGAGGGGTTAGACATCACACGGCAGAGAGAAAAGGACTAGACGTGCTTTTGACAGCGCCATCGGCGAGATATTTCGTGGACCTGTTAAGATATGCACTGAGGTGCGAAAATGCCATGAGTGGGTGGTGTTAACTGAGCCGTTGTATGAAGTCGTGTTCGCAACTAACCAACGCACACGAATGACCCAAGACGCGACCACAACCGTAAACGGCACAACTACTACTACGCACGAGTACTTTGAACAATACCGTCGTCGGGTGTAAGAATGGGATGCTTCATCTGACACGACCTTGGCCGTACTGTGAAGTCCAAGGATCAGCCCGAGGAATCTGTCTACCCGTCGACCTCTCGTATTTCCTTGATCACCCAGTATCACCCCAGGAACGATGGTGGACCAACACGTCAACTACCAGCTGCCAGTGGGCTCTACGTTCAGGAATTGGCCCATCGTGTAACAACTACTCGTTATCAACTCCGAGCACAGAGAATGGATGCCAAGTGTCTTGTTCATCATCGGGCAACTTTGGGGCTTGGGAAAGTGGCCACATCTCGCACGAATGCGTTATCTCCCTTGAATAGTCTGAGTCGCTGTCAGTGCCTGGTATCTCTGTCAGAGCAGATAAAGAAAGCCGGGAGTTCGACTCCTCCGCACTTCTTCGAGCCAAGGGACCGAAGAGCGTGACGGATTGAACGTGAACGGTGCTTTGAATTTGAAGGTAGGCTCCTTTTTCTTCAATGTCAGCGTCTGCCATCAGTAGAAACAAGCACTTCTCACATAGGGTAGAAGGCTTGTGCCGAGCGTCTCCTGTCATGAACAGAACACAAAGAAGAGTCCAGCATAATGGTAAACTGTGACGTCTTGTTTCTTGGTGTTGTTTTGTAACAAAATGGCACCGGTATCACGATAGGAACGTCAATATCGGAGGAGCCGCCTTTGTCTGGGCAAATTCGTACACGACACTTTCTCCACGGCGAAAAGGATCTGCGTTTGGTTCTGTACGTTCGGTGACTGCTCTGATACAACAGGACTGGATTACAAGGATATAGGCTATGGTGACTCACGTGTTCAATGGTCATCACCGTTCCTGCGACAATTTCAACTGCAAAAGGACCATAGTACACAAGACTAATGGTCCGGAATGTGTTTCGGAGCAGAGCAACGATGATGTGGCCGACCTATAAATCTATGAATGTGTCAATCATCGAATCACTTGTTAGAACAGAGATACAAACATCGGTGAGACATTTGAACCATCTGAGGGTATCGAGTATTCTACTAACAAGTCCATAGATTACCTGAAATCAGTACTTCAAACCGTGGTGATTCAACTTTTCATCAAGAGGGAACATCCTCGCCTAGGGGAGGTCCCCACCAGAATATAGTCTGCTGCATAGACAAATCTATGACTCGCTTCGGATCCATCCTCCTGGTTAATGGTTGAGCTGCGACCTGAGCAATAGTTTGCTTGGCCAGGAGTGTCTTGACGATAAATATATTCTTCACCTAAGAGGTCGTGATGCAACAAGTTCCGGAAGTTGGACGGTACATATTGTTCTTCCGCCGAGGGACCAGTGTGCTTCAAGATCATTCTGAATATACAAGAACCTGAGCAATTCAGACCTTCTCGCCAGTGATATATGCGATTGTTCATCTGGGTAACATTACCGAGCTGTGCCAGCAGACTGGACGCATAGTAAACCTCAGTGAGTCGAGAATATGCACACCATACACATACAACCGTAAACTTGCCATCTACTGACTTGTGTCAACGTCGCTGCGTTGTATCTTGGGTGTGGGGCAGTTTGGCTGACAAAGATACATCTTGCCTTGTGCTGAACACATTGATTCTGCACAAATGATGATGACAAGAAGCATAGACGATCTAGTTATTTACCTCGGCTCAACCCAAAACGCGACACCCAGTTAAAGTTACAGCAATTAACTGACTCAACAGCGCTAATGAGCGTACTATCACGTTTAAGGAATACTGTAGTATTGGTCCGCAAAGCCATAAAACGTGATTGTTGAAGCTGATAACAGGGTAAATACCTCAAACATGATGCTACCGCGCCCCGAGATTCCCGAACGGACAGAAATTTATACTTACTATAACTCTTCTGTCCTGGAATGTCAAGAGAGGTCAGAAGGCCATGATGGTACCAATCACATTCAAATCTATTCCGTTTCTATGGTGCAACAGTCCACCGAGCAGAGGAAGGGATTTCAAGGATGCCTATGAAGACGAAGCAAAGAATGAAAGTACGGATGAGTATTACCAATCCAGATGTCAAAGGTACCTCAGAGATAGGTGCAAGCAGTCCACAATGGAACTTGGAAGGGAGAGGATCTACAGAGGCGTAGCATGTCGATTCAGCGCAGTGCTGGCCGCATGCGATGGAACATTCAAGGACACGGCAATCGCTAGTGACCTGTGCAAACACCAGGAGTCAATACGACTTGCACCTTCAACGCTCAGCCTCAAGCCGGAGCGGCTATAACTTTAAAGGGACGCCGTCTCTCTCCCAAGGGTCAGCTATACCGCAGCTGTCTCTGTTCCCGTTAAGGTTTGATTCTGCGATAGTTTCAGAATACAATACAGTTACTCCTATTTCTTGGTGAAAAACTTGGCTATTCCCTCAGGTTCCGTTGCTTTCTTCCGTTTAGGCGTCCTCGAGTGCGACCTAGGCTTGTTAGGTGCCCGTATATCAGAGTCGTGTACCAAGTCTTGGGCAAAATGGAAATCATCATGCTCCATGCGCGACTTGGCTAACGCAGCAGCGTGGTCTACTTCGGCACCGTCCACATCGTCTCCACAGAGAGAAATTCGTTTGCTGCAGCGCTCGCAGACAAAGGAGGTAGCATCTTCCCCAGGTGGTACGTCGTCGCTGCCTGACCGGGGGCGTTTAAGAAGGGATTGATGGTCTTCCTTCGGCTTAAAGAAACCTTCAATACATTGTTGGCCGGTCTCGGCTGTCTCAATGCCTGTAAACGCAAGTTGCACTGCTGTCACGTTGAGCTGCTTCTTGTTTCCAATGAGCTCTTTCCATAACTTGTCAGCAGCGGCCGCTATCACATCGACTGTCACGTCTTGACTGAAGGGAAATGCAGATTGTTTTGACCTCGAGGCTTCGTACCCTACATCGATGGTCAGCCGCTTGTAGTCCCCATCTAGAAGGACAGACCATTTCGAGCATGTAACACAATGGTCTTGGGCCACATAGTGGGCAGTTCTTCCCGTGCGTCCTTGAGTCTGAGGGCGAGTTCGGCCGACAAGACACGTAGCCACTGAGGCCCATCCGCCGCTTTTGTGATGGGAATTGGAAGATTCTTGGATGCAAGCATACTCTTGAAAAGCGCAGATTTCTCTTTTACTACGAAAAAATGAGGGCGAGAAAACGTCACAGCTGAGCTGAAGTACTCAACCTTCTGATCTATCAATGCCACTGAATGCTTATATGTTGGCGAGTATTTTTGCACGGATTGCACTGAGCACCCACCGCAAAAGTTCATAGACCCACAGAGCATTGTCACCAAATTTGGTCTGCATTTCATCTGGTTTCTTTTGTTACTGGGGAGACTCGGACATTGGTCCACTAAGTATACCTAGAGACACCGACCTACAATGCAAATTTGAGAATGCGTGATCAAATGTGGAGTAATGACGTACAGAAGCTCCCCAACTGTCGAAACATCATACTCTTTTGCAAGGGCATCACCAAGTTTGCCGCCTAAGAACCGAATCTCAAGAAATCGGAATCCTCAGATTGTGCTGAATCACATTATATTTGGCGTACTTTTTGAAACCCGATGGGATGGAGGTAAGCTGGTATGGCACTGTTGCGCAAGATGCTCTGTACGACATTGTCAGAAAGACGATTTAGGGTTATGGTCCAAGCGTAACTTGGCTATTTGGCTTCTTGTAGGAAGCAGTGAGCTAGAAACGGGTGTGGATGGGAATGAACAACGATCAGATGGACGATGTAGACTGCTGACCTTGGCGAGAAACTTGTTCCGGGATATTCCCTAATGAAAAAAAGAACTCACGGCTGAATCAACATTGCACATTAGAGCGAAACGCACCGCTGACATGGTATATCCAAGGTTCTCATGGATGTCTTGCCTAACTTTGGCCATCAATTCTGCAGCGATTGATAGCGCGACATCGTGCCAAGTGCATATCGCATCATCTTCTGCGACGTGAATCTCTCTCTCGTCGCTTTCCTCGGCTGAGTGTATGGGAATGAGTCCACCAAGTTCATTCCAATCGATGGGAGGGGGTGGTGGCAGTGTGCTATCGACACCATGAGGCGCATCAGGAGGCACTTGTGCGAGATAAGGAAAGCGCTCTAGCAGCACCTCGCGAACGGGCCGAGTGAGGTCAATGAAAGCTTCGTCGATCGATGCCTTTTCTTTCATGGTGATGGGTGGTCGCATGCGTTCATGAAGTATATAGTCTCACCTACTTCCCCACTTGGCAGAGCTTGTTTGAGCAGATGGATGATCTTGTTGCTTTCGCGCCGATATAGATCAAGAGACACCTTGTACGTATGTGAGAAGAGTCAGGCGAATGAACGACGGATTCGTCATCTTTATGACCCTGGGACCTTACCTTGTGTGTCCGCGTATCAACATCAGGCCAATATCCAGGTCCCTTCTCGCCCTCCTTGTAGGTGGCGACGTGAACAGCGACTAGACTTGGACATTTCTTCTTTGCGTCCTTGATCTTGTCCATTCGCGATATACCGAATTTGCGGGCGGGATAGCTAACCGCAATGAGACTCTCCCATTGCTGTACGACGAGCGGTACACTGGGGTCAAGGCCGAGTCTGACGCGCTCACAAGCCGCATAGAATGCATCGCTATCGCAGAGTGCGATAACGCGTAGGGGGTCTTTGACGCCAAGGCTATAGGAATGCAGATGACGATAAGTTATTGCCAGACAAATGTCTTGAGCCGGTGCTTTGCCTTTCCAAAGTACGCTCGCTTTCGATGGCGAGTGCATGACTTGTTGCTAGGTGTTAGTTGTGGCCGACGGTCATCACGGTAGTCGATGTCCGATGGTTGACTCAGCCCTGGCAATGGCCGTGCTCGGATCCACTCCCGCAACCATTCTCCGACGTCACTCACAAGCGGCCCACACTTATAAGCGCCATTTTCGTTCGTTTCCAGGTCTCTTCTCGACCATCGTGTGGTCTTTTCATCATGTCGCTCGGTCCAGGCTCACCGCAGTCGCTTTGCGAAGACTATGCCATCCTCTCCCACTATGGCTCGTCTTCCGTGGACGTGCAGGATCAGCAGCAGTACACCGAATCTCTCTTGGACGGCGTTCCAATTCATGGAAATGGCCCAGCCGATGTCAACACAAAGGTTTTCCCCATTTCCGAGAACACACCCCTTTTGCAACCTCCGATTCCGAGGTTACATGATCCAGTAGATGACAATATACACGATGCAGTGTATGCAGACCACATACCCTCCCACAAGATGTTCTATGAGGAGCTCCGCATACTCGCTATGTACGCACTCCCCGTTTTTGGGTGTGTCCTGCCTTTAGCCTTTTCTTTCTCTGCATGCTCATCTTTTTTCCAAGCACTCACCTTTTCGAATATTCTTTTATCGTGGTTTCTGTTATTTCCATAGGTCATATCTCTACCCTCGCCCTGGCAGCCGCCACTTTAGGCTCCATGACAGCCTCTGTCACAGGTTACAGCATTGTGCAAGGTTGTGCATCGACGCTTGATACCCTTCTTCCACCTGCCTGGACCTCAAACAAACCCTACATGGTTGGTTTATGGTCCCAAAGGATGGGTTGGTATTTCTTGCTCCGCCGTCTATGGCTTGCAATGCTAATCAAACGTTTGTGACAGTGGTCATGACCGGAACGATCCTCATAGTATGTTCCACGTTTCCACACACCGAGTCTAGTGTAAACTTTACTATCTCAGCCAATACTTGCTATTTGGTTCAGTGCAGAGCCTATCCTCCTTGCCCTCAACCAAGAGCCTGAGGTGGCACGACTTGCTGCAGTCTACCTCCGCTGGGCATCCCTGGGCCTTCCAGCGTATTCCTTCAACTGTATCTCCAGGTATGTTGCATAATGTTTTGATATTGATGCCAAGATCGGCTCACGTGCGCAGACGATATTTCCAGTCTCAAGGATTGTTCAACATCCCAACAAGAATCACGCTCGTGGTTGCGCCAATCAATGCGTTCCTAAATTGGTTATTCGGTGGGCGAGCACCTTCCTAACCGTTTCTTCTATTCACTATCGACTACTTTCATCTATAGTCTATCCTCTCGGACTCTCCTTTCCAGGGGCACCACTCGCCACATCTCTTTCCTTCAACCTCGTCTCCGCGGCATCTATCTTCTATGGGTATCATTATTCACCTCCAACAGCATGGCCACCAATTACCCGCAAATCATTCAGTTTAGTCTCGGGTGAAATTTGGAAGGGATGGGGTCTATTGGCGAGGCTTAGCATCGCTGGGGTGGGTCAGACTGCTAGTGAATGGTGGGGTTGGGAATTGGTTGGACGTGAGTCCTGCAGCGTTTTCTTCTGAACACTCGCTGATGAGACACGCTGCCAGTCGCCGCTAGCCAGTAAGTCGTTTCATTTTCAAATCTCATTTGTTTAGAACTAACTTGTTGTTCGTCTGGTAGGCTAGGACCTATTGCGCTTGCGGCACAATCCGTGCTGTTACTCTCTTCGTCGTGTACGTATCAGGCACCATTCGCGTTAAGCGTCGCTACCTCCGTACGGTGAGTGTGTTATTCCATTCAAGAACATCAGTTGATCGTGCTGATACTCTGCATTACCATCCGCTATCCTTTTGCTGCCCTTTCTTCGTACTAAAAACGTCGATGACTATGGTAATGCATTAGGATTGGAAACCTCCTTGGCGAAGGAAATGCGAGGAGAGCCGGGATAGCTGCAGCAACGTCAGTTGTGATGGCTGTCGTAATTGGATGCATTTTCAGGCGAGTGACCATTATTTCATTTGTGGCTGTGACTTTCTGACACAATCCCCGCAGTATCATCTTCTTAACCTTCCGCGATAAGTGGAGTTACCTATTTAACAGCGACCCCGGTATGTTCTCTTGTTGTCTATGTTATAGATGGCTACGCGAATGGATGGTTGGAATCGACACTGACTAACCTGGCAGAGGTTGTATCACTCGTGGCGTCCATTCTTCCCCTTGTCGCATTGTTCCAAGTCTTTGATGGGACGGCAGGAATCACCGGTGGAGTATTCCGTGCGCGAGGAAAGCAGGTAACCAAGCATACCTCTTCGGAGTCGCACTTCTAAACGCCCTTCCTTTTAGTTTATGGGCGCCGTCCTGAACCTCTCCGCTTACTATATACTTGGCGTTCCGTTTGCATTATACCTCACCTTCGTACATGGACGTGGGCTTGCGGGCCTCTGGGAAGGACTGACAGTTGCACTGGTGTGTACCTCCGCAATAGGACTATGGGTAGGTGTTCGCGGTGTCGATTGGAAGGCCGAAGTTGTGAATGCGCAAGGGAGAGTTGGCGGGAAGGATGAAAACAAGGGGAGGGATGAATGAGACTGTGGGAGAAAGGAACGAGAACCAAGAGGTAGGACTGGTTCTAGGTTTGGGAAACGACCAAGCGTCCTCGAATCGGGTACTCTCGAAGTATGAGGATGATCTATGACGGACTGGTAGATGCTTCAATCGATTTAAACGCATATAATAATTAGATCTTGATACATACATGTTTGTCATTAGTCGGGCAAGATTGCTCCCCGATATACCCTCTGCCTTGCTATAGCACTTCCAATATGACATCGGGATTCGAAGGGGGTCCGTTCGCCTCAGATACCATGATTGCAAACCTGCATGACTGCAGACCAAACTTTTTTCATTGCGATTCTATAATTGGCGCTACCTAGACAGTCTACCAGAGGGTCGCACTCCTCTTTCCTCCGTTTGTCCCTAGTAACATTTCGTTAATAGCCTAGTCGTTTCATATGTTCCTTTTGTTCTCACTCACCCACCTCACCCGCTCACGAGCTTCGGGGGAGTCGCTTTGCAAACCGGCTCCGTTTTGTCCAAGCATGTGGTGTCAACCCCGGCTTGTTCAGCGCCCATCCTATGGGACTGGGTCCAGCCTTTTGGGGCCGGAAAAACCGAACCCAGTCCTTAGCGTCGTACTATGTATCATA
Source organism: Singerocomus rubriflavus (assembly GCA_038088835.1). Lineage (NCBI taxonomy): Eukaryota > Fungi > Basidiomycota > Agaricomycetes > Boletales > Boletaceae > Singerocomus > Singerocomus rubriflavus. The sequence goes on along the minus strand of JBBPJS010001066.1, from coordinate 441 downwards.
TCAGTTCACTCACACCTAGAGGTGAACACAAACATTTTCTAGCTGTTGGACCACGTAATTGCAACGCACGAAACCTAGGTTAATTTCGATCGCAGACACGTGCAGTCGAGATGCAGGACGTGAAGCAACAAGTTAAACAGCATCGTAGTATTACTTACAGCAATACCACTAAAACGCTTACGAGCTCAAGTTACACCGGGTCGTGCTGAGCGTATGACGGTGAATGTTGGTATTATAGTGTGGTGCGGAACAATAACAAAGGTACTCTGGCGATTGAGACTTTGTCAGTCCAGGCAAAAAGACGGTCAAGAAAGCAAAGCACATCGTACGAGAAACGCAGAGTGATTCATCGAGCCCTGCATACGACCTCCCCATCTAGACCCAACGCAAGGGCCTCCCGCGCTTCTAGCCACTCGTGTTCCCTACTCTTTGTCTTTACCA
>JBBPJS010001065.1:0-12284 GCA_038088835.1 Singerocomus rubriflavus | reverse complement strand
TAGGGTGCTATTCTTGAAAATAAAGGCAGTGTCACTGTAGATGCATGGATTTGTTCGATAACCCCAATGCATGTCTCAACAAGGAGTACTATGTCACTCATGGCTTAAATACCTGTAAACAATAGTCTTAATACGATAAGATCCACATGGCAATGATAGCCTCTCAGAATTGCAGGTATAACATCAGTAACTGGTATAATGAATGGTTACATCACATAATCTTTGATAGTTTCTGATTCAGGTTTTTGATACAATGAATGGGTTCCATACTTGCATAGGTTCTGAGGCTGAACTAGCCAAGGTACAAGTTGGCTCACTGGCCTGATATTGGTGGTTCGGTGGTGCAAGGAACAATATGATAAAATGATGGTAAGAGGGAGGAAGATTTAGCTTTATCTTCAGATGTCTCACTTCCAAGGTTTCAATGAAGAGAGGTCAGGTGAATAATATCCCTTACTTGTACTTAGTCACTAGGCCACCTTGGTAGGCAGGGTAGGACATGAGGTAACAAGTGGATTAGGCTAGGGGAATAGCCTGTACTCATAACCCCTTATATATGTTACAGAAATGAGCACAGACCAAGCTGTGTCATAGGTCTAGGGTATACATGATTAATGCTATTGAATAGTAGGGTAAAGGGTAAAGTCCTGCAGGCAAAGGTTAGGCATCTCATATGAAAGAATGGAAGAAGTGGATATAAGAATGTAGGGTTTAATGTAAAGGGAAAATCAATCATCAAGATGTGAAGGATCTGGAAGGGGGATCATGGCAGAGATCCATCTAGGATCTTGCAGGATTCATGAGAGTGATTGTACTGATTAGAGGGAATGATGGAGATGAAAGAAGGGATTGAGATCAGAATGGAAGATGATTGGTGTAAAGGTATGTTGATCGTGAAGGTATGAAGAGGTGATAAGAAATGTGATATATATGAAGGGTCAGGGGCATGATTGATGTGAAGGGATGGAGAGGTCACATGATCAGGAATTGAGTAATCATAGTACTCATGCATGCAAGCATGCAGTCATTGTACTGTGGTCATAAAGTATCATACACAAATTTGTAACACTTTCCCCATCTCTAAGATGGATTCCAGACATCCAAAGATTAGAAAGAATTTGTGTGCAGAATAAGTGCAAGTCATGAGGAGAATAATCAACATCCAATAAAGGACTGTCAATTATTTAATCATAAAGGGTGGTGGGAGGGGACTAGGCAGACAAGGCAATCATTGATGAAATGCAGCGCTTGAGGGCAAACTCAAGAATGAATATCCAAGACATTCCAGTTACTTTTGATACCCAAATCCATATGTGATATGGGTGAAATGAGAGTTCTGTGTATGGCCAAAAAGAGAAGTGATTAGAATACCAAATATTTCATCAGTAAGTATATGACAAAAGATGTGGAAGGGTTTTGAGGATGCTTTGCCAAAACCTATAAAACCAAAGGGAAGAGACTAAACAGTTTATGTGTCATGTTCAGGACTTTTCTGTAAAGATGCAGAGGATAATGATTTTAATGCAGAATCTCAAAGGGAATGATAAGACCTTTCATTTGATGAATAGAAATCTGATGAAAGAATGCCAGATTTAAGTGAACTGCCAAATCTATAAACCAGGGGGACAGAGAGAGCCCTTTACAGACTTGCTTAGGTCCAAGACCTTTTAGAGTCTTATCAAGGACTAAAGCACTTTATAGTCTTACTGAGGACTTCGAAATACTTCATTGCAGATGACCATGGTATTCCCAGACAGCATCATTATTGATTCCATAAACAATTCCATAATTTAAAGTCTTTGGCTAAACAAATGCATTTCTTTAAGGTCTTTAGCTAGATCAGAGGTTTAGAGATATCTTGAACTTGCAGAACTTATTTAAATACTTCGACTTGTTCTTGATATTTCGTCAATGGTGGCTTTCTCTATATCCCAGAAAGTAGATCTTCAGGGTTACTACTTCTCTTAAGGCTTTGCCATGTTACTGGGTACTACTTCCTTTTGAGCTTCACCTATTGGATCGAGGGGAGAAAGAATGAGATGATTCTTGCAAGATGCAAGAATACAGGGTATTTTTCTTTTCTTGACTTTACTTGAGCTTCAGATAGAGCCTCACTTCTTCATAGAGATGAATAACTTTTTCTTGGCATCTTGTGCAGTCTTGAAAGTACTTTTTCCTTAATACTTGAACAAGAGAGAGGGTGGGGATTTCTGGATTGATGATCTAAAAGAAAATCCAAACATCTAGGATGATCTGAATGGTGACAGAGGATACTGCTGGATACTGATCTTGCCAACTTGATCGGTTTGGTAGTTTATAGTCTTTCCAAACTCTAGGCAGTTTATTGATATGCTGATCTAGATAGTTTTGAATCATTCCAGATTATACTATAGTTTATAGACATTGCAGTCTACATGGAAAGATTTAAAGTTATCTCTGCAATTGGTTTTTTGAAGAGAACATATTTATCCTTATGTCTGAGCTGAGAGATTTTTTCTTCTTTTATACTTTTGTAGTGTTTCTTTTATTCTTTTGATCTTTTGTATATTCTTTTCTGATTTGAACAAGAATGCAGCAAGAGTGAAATGAGGAACATAATTGAGAAGCGGTTTTCAATCTTGAATAATTGAAAGCCTTGATAGTCAATGATACTTTAGTTGTGATGAAAGAGTATCTTGGACTTCAATCTTATTCTTAATCTTAAACATCTCCTAAAAGAAAAATAAAAAATAAAATAAAATAAACCTTTTAAGTTCTTGTTCAGGAATGAATGAGTTTCTGTTCTGACAGTTAAAACTAATGATCATTGAGTTAACAATCATTAGAAAGTCTTTAATGTCTCTTCAAGACAATTGCAAAGCTTGATTCATTAAGTCTTTTGACAGGGGCCTCACTTTCCTTTTGGAATAAATAACCAGTGTCCTAAACCATATACCTTGCTTGCAATTTCCCAGTTTAACAACAAGGTGGATTGTTGAAACTTGTTTAATGACTAAAGTTCAAAGTTGGGGGTTGAACAGTTTTTGAATATATTCAGATTCTAACAATTATTTTGTTATGACCACTGGAAAAATTTAATGACATTTCGGTCATGTCTTTTTCTTGATCTGATTTTTTTTTTCCATTGAAGGCCTTACTGTTTCTTTGATGAATAATCTTGTGACCTCATTTCATTAAAACCAAATAACCATTCATCAGATGATTAGACCATAAGGACCTTGAAGAAAACTTTCACATTTAGAGACTATGTGAATTGTCTATGATAGTGTTATAGCATTGTATATTCCCTTTGCACTTTTCTTTCTTTCTTTTATCTTATCTTATCTCTTCATCTAATCTTATCTTCATCACATGACTGATCACATGATCAGGCCTAGACCAATGATATTATAATTGCAGGTTGCCTTATGGGCACAGCTTGTTTAATTCCTATTTATGAAAGAAGCCTTCTTTTTATTTCTGTTGCTTCTTTCCTTCTCTTTCATTTTGATGCCTCAAGGCATTAATCTCTGCCTCTTCTTTTTCACACCTTATCTATGATGTCACCTGGTCCGTGCACATTGTACAGTAGTATAAATACAGGGTGTATTGCAACTGATCCCCCTTAGTCTAATCCACTTGGTCATTCACCTCCTAATAGGTTGAGTCCTAAGGATATTACTCCCTTCTCATCTTCAACATTTCCCATCTACCTCTGTGTGTGTATCTGTGTGGTCTTTGTGGCAAAACCCTGCACGGTGTCTGCAGAAGTTCAAGTCCTTGCAATTGCGTAGAATCCAGAAGTATAGTTCTTTGCTAGGTGGCACAACACTTGGATTAGACTTTCTTATGTGCCTGGTTTTGTGTTGATCTAGTGTCTACCCCTCTTTCTGATTACTCCCTGCTGCACCACTTCATGGACCCCAACGACCATCTGGTCCAGTTCAACATTAAGCTTGGCCTGTATTTTCACTATCCTATTGAAGCCACATCTTTTCTAGATTGGTCTGAAGAGATAGTAGAACCCATCGTTCTGAATTCACCCTCACCTATCCCCAACCACATCTATAATTACGTAGATTACTCTAACCCTATTACTCAAGAAGATCTCGCAAACATAACTAGATACGTTTTATCCGAATCTAAAGAATTTAGCCAGGATTGAATTAGGTGGTGTATTAAGGCATGTTTTACAGTTGTTGGACAGAAGTACTTCAAGCGTCATGAGCAAGAGAGGCTTGCCAAAGTAGAAGCTAAGATTCTCCATTACAAAACCAAGCTCAAAGCCTTAAAGAAGAAGAAGGTTGAGCACAAGAAAAAGATTCTCATATATTCTACTAAACATCACTATAATCTTCACTCTTGTTTATACACCCTTAGGTCTCTGGGCCCTGTAGCCTAGACACTTTATCAATATGCATTTTGACCCTTTTGCATCATATCGAGAGACTCCTAATCCCAATGACAACAATTTCAATTCTCCTGTGAATACTCTGCATTACTCACCACCTCCATCTCCTACTCCTACTGCACCACTAAGAATGTCTACAAATCAACAACTTGCTAACATCCTCAACCACCTCATCCAACTTACTCTCAATATCAACTCACAATCACATCAAAAGGATGTGACAAAGAAAATCACAGATTCTGGTAACTGGAATGGAAAAAGAGAATCTCTGTCTCTGGCTTACTAAAGTACACATCTGGCAAGATGTTCAACAATGAGAATCAGACAAGCTCTGTTGCATTGCTGTTCTTTCTAGATTCGAAGGAGGACAAGCTGCTCTATTTGCAAGACTTGAGATAGAAGAATGCATGCATGGAGAAAAGGAATGGATTCTAGATGCATAAGGAAATGCGACTGCAAATCAGAAAGGAGATACAGCATGGCTCAACTGGGATGCCCTTAAAGCAAAGATTGCCTGTTACTTTAGGATTGATTCCCTAGCTTATGAATCTCTGACAAAGCTAGAAAACCTAAAATAAAATGGACAAAATATGATATGACATGGAAAACTGTACTGATAGTCTCAACCCTTGAGTGGTCTCTGGCATGTATCATTGAATCGATGGGACGATAGAAAGAGTAATAGGAAGAGGGTAACCCTTTAGAACTCACTTCCCACTAGAGGACAAGTATCCAAATGGATTAGGCTGAGGGATGATAGCCAAAGACAGTCCCTTTATATACTATAGCATACAGTGCATGGACCAAGTAATGTCACTAATAAGGTGTAAAAAGAAAGCACACCTCATGTCCATCAAATGGAATAGAAGGGATGGAGATTAAAGAAATGAAAGAGAAGGGAACAAAAATGAAAAGAAGTCTCTTATAAGACAGAAATGAAAAATAAGACCCTAGACCTCAATATGAGGTTGCCTGCAGGTATGACATCATCGATGACATCATAGGTCTAGACCAATCATGTGATTGATCATGTGACTTGTCACATGATCTAGTCATGTGATGTTAGAAGATAAGATAAGATAAGAAGAAAAGAGAAAATCGTACAAGTTCAAAATGAAGTTTGTAATACTTCCCCCCCCTCAAGACTCAGATTCCAGACGAGTCAAGTTTTCATAGGGCAAGAAAAGTGAGGTGAAATTGAGACCAGTAACATGAAGAGGTCTCGGAGCACTGGGATATTTTGCATGATAGGCCATGACAGCATCCTTCACATTATCCAAGTGTGCCACAGGTTTCCACGTGCGATTGAATACATCCCAACCCTTCCAATGAACCAAATAATGGAGTTTCCCATTGTGAAGTTGAGAGTCGATGATATAGTCAACCTCAAATTCTTCATCACCTTCCGATGTCACATGGATAACATCAGGGTGTAGAGTTGGTTGGTCAGGAAGAGGTTTCACATAAGATTTGATATGATCCCAATTAATGATAGGATGAATCTTCATATGCAAGGGTAGTTTCAAACACACAGCATTTGGCAATATCTCACAAATCCAATATGGTCCTAACCATTTCTGGGACAATTTAGGTGAAGGGAATGGAAGTTTGAGGTGATCAGTGGATAACCAGACTTTATCACCAATAGAAGGGGTATATGTAACAGGAGAATGTGGTCATGATAACATTTGCTGATGAGCTTTAGTCAAAGCTTGTTTGACTTCTTCATGTGAAGCTGCACATTCACCAGCAAATCCAGGAAGATCATTTGAAAAACCAAGGCGAGGTACATAGTTATGTGTGATTGCAAAAGGCAATTTTCCAGTAGCCAAAGAAACAGAGTTGTTATGATGAAATTGGGCCATCGTAATCCAATTAGGCCAATCCCTCTGTTTCTTTGCAATGAACTTGCATAAATAGGCAATCAATTCCTAATTGATGTGTTCCATTTGTCCATCAGTTTGCAGATGATAGGTTGTAGAGATTTTCTGTGATATGTGCAGAAGGACACAGAGAAAAGAAGTGAAGTCAGAAATAAACTGGGTACCACAGTTAGAAACGATAGTGGAGGGAAGACCATGGAAACACCAGACAAAATCGCAGAAAAGGATAGCCAGATTCTTGAAGGATATGGTTTTTGAACAGGGAATGAAGATGACTTCTTTGAAAAATTGATCCACAATAACACAAATAGAGTCTTTCCCTTGTACTATTGGAAAACCCAAGACAAAGTCAATAGATATATCCTGCCATGAAGCTTGAGCGACAGGGAGAGGTAATGGGGCCATGCCAGATGTATGTTGCTTTCCTTTGGCAATTGCACATGCTTGGCATGAGGAAAGGTATTGTTTTACATTTTTCATGATTCCAGACCAGTTGAAAGATCTAGTGATAAGATGAAGAGTATGGGCTTGTCCTGCATGCCTTGCTAAAGGAGAATCATGATGTAGGGAGAGACATCTACTTCATAATGAAGTAGGAACATAGGTTTTCTGATTTTAATCAAGGAACACTTGATGTTGCTTGTTAAATAGGAAAAAAGAAGGTATATGATCTTGCATAGTTGCCATAGCTTGTTATATTTCTTCAGAAAAAGGGGAGGAAAGATGAATGTTTTGATTAAATACTTTAGGCAGTAAAATGGTAATATTAGTATTGATTTTCTCAGCAGTGTCGCCATAGTCTGGGTGTTGTGATAATGCATCAGCTCTGCCATTTTGTATATCAGGCTTATAAGTTATGGTAAAGTTATATTTGAGTAGGATAGCATGCCAGCGTGCTTGTCTGGCAGACAGATCTTGGGATTTTTTCCAGAATTCCAGATTCTTGTGATCTGTCCATATATTGAAATGGGTTAAACCTAATAAATAGTGAGCAGCTCTTTGTTATAGATTGGATAGTTATGCTTTTTTTTTGAAAAGGAATGAGAGTAAAAGGCACAAGGCTGCCATAGCCTGTCTTCACATTGCTGAGATAATACAGCACCTGTGACTAAATCAGAAGCATCTGCTTCAATTCTCATGGGTTTGGATGTGTCAGGGAAAATAAGTAATGGTGCTTTTGTGAAACGTTCTTTTAGCATATCAAATGCTTGTTGTTGTATCAGTTCCCATTTGAATTCCTGATCTTTCTTCATCAACGAAGTGAGAGGTTTAGATATTTCAGTGAAATCTTGGATGAAATAACGATAATAGTTACAGAGGCCCAAAAAGGATTGAACATCTTTGAGCCTTCGGGGGATAGGCCAGTCTAAGATTGCATCAACTTTTCCCTTTTGCATCTCTACTCCTTCCTTAGAGACTACCATTCTCAGAAAATCTACTTTTGGTTGGGAAAAGTGGTATTTGGAAGGTTTTGCATAGAGGTTGTTATCTCTTAGATGTTGCAGCACTTCCTGCACAATGGCTTCATGTTGTTTCTTTGTCTTGTTCTTCATGAAGATATTTACATCATCTAGATAGATGAGGATGCAAACCCACATGTCATTGTAGATGTCGTTCATCATCTGCTGAAATGTGGCTGGAGAGTTTGTCATGCCGAAATACATGACAAGGGATTCATAAGATCCTTCTGAGGTTACAAATGCGCCTTTCCATTCATCCCCTTTCTTGATATGGATGTTGTTATATCCCCATCAAAGATCTAGTGTTGTAAACATATTGGCACCCTTGAGCCAATCAATGAGCATAGAGATTAATGGTAATGAGTAGACATTCTTGATGGTTTCTTCATTCAAGTACCTGTAGTTCATAACCATTCGTTTCTTGCCATCCTTTTTAGAGATGAAAAACACAGGAGCTGTTTGCAGTGATTTGGAAGGTTGTATATACCCTTTCTTTAATTCCTTCTGAAGAAATGTTTGAACTTCTTCTTGTTCTACTTCTGAAAAAGGTATTATATGGCCTTTCTTCGGAATGAAATCTGGTTTGAGATCTATGCCATGATTTCAGGGTTTTCATTCTGGCATATGTGTGGATTCAGATTCAGAAAAGACATCCAGGAAATTGTGGTAAGCTGTGGGTACAGCTTTCTTTAATTTCTGTTCCTCTTCCTTTGATATTGTTCGAATAGAGATAGTGAGAAAACTGTATTGTTGACAGTGTGGGGTGCATTGGGAAAAGATAATGGTCTTGTTTACCCAATCTATATCTGGGTTGTGCCTAGAAAGCCAATCATATCCTATAATGATTTGATGGGTTCCCAACATCGATACTAAAGCGTCTAGCATTTCTGTATGTCCCTGTAACATAATAGCTATAGTGACGTAGTATTGGAGTGTTCCTTGAGTATTGATAGATCCATCAGCATTGATGGCTTCTAGCAGTCTTGCCAATGGTTTTTTGTCTAGTTTGTATTGTTCAATGATTTTGGAATTGATGAACGTGTTGTATGCTCCTGAGTCTAGTAACGCTTTTAAAGCTATGAGACGATCTTGTCCTTGATACATAAAATTGATGTTACATGGGATGTTAAACTCTCCATGATGAGCAAGGGTTTTACTAGTTTCTGAAGGGGGTTTATAAGTTATAGCATTTAATCGAACTGGCCTTATAAAGGAATTAAGCACACTATGTTTATTTTCCAGTGCCATGCTTGATTGAGATGCCTTTACAGAAATGCCAAAGGCACATTTGATTGCCATGTCCAATTCTGAACTATCAAAGTCAGAGTTTATATTAGTAGATACAGCCCGTGGTAAAACAATTGTCTTGCAACCAAAGTTACCCCTTACAATCTTGGTCTTATTTAGTTTAAAGAAATGTTAGCAGCTTGTTTGGCCTTTGCTTCAGAGGCTATTCGATCTCTTCAATATGCCTCTGCTTCTTCTGTAACATATTGCACATGTGATGCCATAATCTGAGGAGAGGATATGGCTTGAGCTGCAACAGCAGCAGAATCCCTCATGTTATACAGCTGTGCTGCATGCCAACCATTCGCGTCCAGTTGTTGGGAGAACTCCGTGTCCATCATATAGTTGTTTACATATTCTTGTGGTGGTACGTACTCTTCCCATTGGTTGTATGTGCCTTGTTGCTGTACTGGATATCTTCGAGGCAGCTTGCAATCTTGTGCAATGTGACCTAGGCCATTACAGTTGTAACATTGCACATTTGAGTTAGTTGGATTTTTTGATGGGAATTGTTGAGGGTCCCTGTTGGTAATTGGTCAAGTCTGTTGAGCCCCAATGTTCATGGGTGCCCCTCTACCTGGTTGTGTGCCTACTGCGGTAAATTTGGGATTAGCTGCAGGGGGACGTGCAGCAGGATTGTACAGTCATGGAGTGAAAGGAGGTTGTTGAGCTGAAGAGGAAAAGGGGCATTGTAATACTTGAGGGGGACAGAAGAAGGTGAAGCTCCCTCTTTTCTCTTTTTCTTTCTCCAATGCTAGTCCCATCTTCTTTATCAGTTCTTTGAAATCTTCATAAAAAGCATCTGAATCTTGCAGATTGACCTGATGATATATGGGCCGATCGACTAATCATTTCAAAAGAGTTAACGCATGATCTTCTGATATTTTGGCCTCTTTTGTGAGCAGCTCAAACCTGCTAAGCCATTCGAATGTATTACAGCCTTCTTATGTTAACATTTCTAACTTGGTTAACTGTTCATGCACTAATGAGTCGATTTGAAAGTATCAACTAAACTTCTTTTTGAGTCCTTTCATCGTCAGCCATGCTAGGTCACCTTGTGGAAATCCGATCAATTTTTTTTCATCTTTGTCAAGCCATGGTTTTTGCTCTAACTCTTCATATTCTTCTAATTTTAGTCTAGCAAAGAGTTGGGCTTTCGTTCCTTCTAGCCTAGAAAGAATTGCGACGACACGAAGCTTGTCAGAGTTCCAGGTCTGCATGCTTTGCCATAGATCGACCTTAGTCATCCATAGCTTATAGGTATCATGTTTTCTGTCCCAATTGCCAGGGTCGGCAATTTTTTTGATGACATCCTTTGTGGTGCTGTTCTGATTCATTTGGGCCATATCTTGGTAAAAAGATTGCTTGAGTTCTACAGCAGGAGGAGTAGGTGAATTCAATCTATCTTGATCGTACCCTTCGAAGTCTTGGAATTGAGAGAACAACATGATTGATTACAGCAAAAGAATCTCCTAGACCTATCTTGCAAGGTCTACTCAATTCTGGGTACATTATGACTGTGAAGCTGATAAGATTTTCTAGACGGATACCTCTTCTTAGCCTTCAATGTCTCTAAACAGTGCCTGATCCTCTCCTTCTTATCTTTTAAGGCCTTTACCACCGAGAGTTGTATTTCAAGGTCAATGAGAGTATCAGAGAGATGTGCTTGCTCATGTTCAATGAAAAAGGTATACACTGCTTGTCAGAACCTAGTTCTTTGTGCCCACCGGATCCACTTGTGGTGGGCTGCTGGTTCTTCTAACCTTAAGCATTGAATCTGGGCTTTGTTAGCCGAATGTATATTTTCCTCGTTTCCAAGATAGTCTTCGATTTCGGAGGTAGCACAATGTGTGCTAGGGTACTGAAGAGGTGGGGTAGGAGGGCATTGAACAAATTAATGGTCTAACAAGTTAGGAACTCTATCAAGTAGTTCCCAGCCTGTTTGCTGAGCAGGGTGGTCGTTAGGATCAGTATCAAATGCTGTGTCTCTATAGAACCATGGGGACAGTGAATGAGGAGTCAGAGTGCAGACCTGAAGGTCAGGATCTTGAAAGAAAAGTGGCGAAGTATGGCATTGGGGATTCACTAGATCGATAGAGACCAGGCAAGGTAAACAAGCCTAATCCAAGTGATATGATATGGAAAACTGTACTGATAGTCTCAACCCTTGAGTAGTCTCTGACACATATCGTTGAATCGATGGAATGATAGAAAAAGTAATAGGAAGAGGGTAACCCTTTAGAACTCACTTCCCACTAGAGGACAAGTATCCAAAAGGATTAGGCTGAGAGACAACAGCCAAAGACAGTCCCTTTATATACTACAGCATACAGTGCACGGACCAAGTGATGTCACTGATAAGGTGTGAAAAGAAAGTGCACCTCATGTCCATCAAATGGAATAGAAGGGACGGAGATTAAAGGAATGGAAGAGAAGGGAACAGAAATGAAAAGAAGTCTCTCATGAGACAGAAATGAAAGATAAGAGCCTGAACCTCAACATGAGGTTGCCTGCAGGCATGACATCATAGGTCTAAACCAATCATGTGATTGATCATGTGACAAGTCACATGACCTAGTCATGTGATGCTAGAAGATAAGATAAGATAAGAAGAAAAGAGAAAATTGTACAAGTCCAAGATGAAGTTCGTAATAAAATACTTTTGACTGGCTATCTCATTTTAAAATGCTGGCCGATGAGGCAGAAGTCACTGATGATTACTGTCTTGTCCTTCTCAAACAATTAGTCAATCGCCCTATCTATCATCAGGTTAACTTATGGAAACATGATGCAACCTGGACTGAATGGTGCACAAAGATTCTAGAAGTTGGTATGTCTTTTGAAAAAGAAAGAGAAGAACAGGGTAATTTCACAATGTTCCAACCTTGCTCTAACATCCCACCTCCTTGAATCTTGCAAAGACCTCAACCCAGACTGTGGTCTCCTTGTTGAGCAACCAGAGAAACACTATAACCCTGCCTATCATACATCACCTAACCCATTGGGCAATCTGGCATCACCAAGAGAATCCTTGAGCAGTCATGAAGAGAAGGAGTGCTGAACAGCATAGAGGGAATTGGAGAGTGAGAAAAGGGTGATCATCAACACCTTGATGAACTCTTGCATCGTTAGTATTGCAATGGACTATTGCACTATGCATGCATTCTTCTAATACCAGCACCTAAGAGACTGGCATAATCATTGTCAACCCTTGAGGTGAGGAGTCCAGGTCTTGGGTAATCACATGGCTATCTCTAGGTTGCC